>PDIM01010366.1:42244-79820 GCA_002811675.1 Ichthyosporea sp. XGB-2017a
TTTGCCCGAAGGAAAAAAAAAAAAGAAAAAAAGGGAGATGGACAAGGCTCCCGTTGAAGACTCAGAGTCAGAGGGTGGAGTAGGAAGAGGAGGGAAAGACGGGGGGGGACAAAATGAGGGAGAGAAAGCTAGGAAAGAGCCTGATGGTGACGGCTCGACCTCAACTGGTTCGGGTTCGAGTTCACCCTCCGAGGGCAAGAAACAACCTTTTTTTTGCATGGATTCACTTAGTTTGAATCCTGCTGCCCCTCTAATGGATAAGATTGTACTGTACGAAACAAAAACTCGATTTTATGTGGTTGGTTCTGCTCGCAATGAGGCCTCGTTTCGTGTACTGAAGATTGATAGGACCAGTCCGTATGCCATTAGTATCCTTGATGATCATGTCCGATACTCGCGCAGGCAGCTTGAAGAGCTGCTGGTGATGATTGACGAGGGGAATAAGGCGAGTGGGGGGCTGGAACGGGTATTGTCTGCCTTTGGGATTTTCGGAATGGTTAGATTTCTGGAGGGATATTACATCATCTTTATCACTAAAAGGCGTAGGGTGGCATTGATTGGGGCTCATCATGTATATAAGATTGAGGACACGGTGATGATCCCAGTTGCATCAGGGGTTTCTAAGCTTCCTAAAAACGAATATGAAAGTCGGTATGTGAAAATATTTCAAAATGTTGATCTAAGTAGTAATTTTTATTATAGCTACACTTATGATCTGACTCATTCATTGCAGTATAACATGATTGTAAATACGAAAATATTGGCAAATGAATCGAAGCACCACCCCAAGACGGGGTCGCATTTTAACAGGGGAAATGAAGTAGAATCGCGTGCTGGCTCAGGGGAAGGGGCAGGACCGGGACAAGACGGAGATTCCAATGAAGATGTTCCTGATCTGAGACCTCCGTACAACAATCATTTTGCGTGGAATCATTATCTACTGGGAGCCTTTTGCGAAAAGGTGCGGCGGGAATGGGTTCTGCCGGTGATTCATGGATTTTTCGCGCAGGCAAACATATCGGTACTGGGCAGGCCCATATATGTGACCCTGATTGCAAGACGGCTACGGCACATGGCAGGGACTCGCTTCCTGAAGCGCGGGGTGAGTGACTATGGTTATGTGGCGAATGACGTTGAGAGTGAGCAGATTGTTCATGACTCAACGCTTTTGTCGCATAATTTTGGAAAGTTTACTAGTTTCGTACAGATGCGGGGAAGTATTCCGTTGTATTGGTCTCAAGAGAATAGTAATATGGCGCCCAAAAGGCCGATTAATTTGGACAGACCAGATCCATTTGGTTCAGCTGCTTCGGTTCATTTTGATAGTCTATTTAAACGGTATGGTACCCCTATTGTAATTCTGAATTTGGTGAAGATGAAAGAAAAAAAACCGCGGGAAAGCGTTCTAGCAAAGGAGTTTTGTGATGTCATTTCCAATCTGAATCAGTTCTTACCCAAAGAGCACTTTATCGAGTATATTGGGTTTGATATGGCAAAATGCTCAAAGTCGAATGATGGTAATGTCATTGGACGCCTCGCTGTAATAGCGGAAAACGTCTTGTCGTGGACAGGGTTCTTTCATAGTGGCCCCCAGCTCTTTTCAAACTATTTAAATGCTGAAAAGCTTGCAGAGAGTCAGGCTGCTTTTGAGAAGGTTGGAGGAAGAGACTATAGCCCGTATTATGTGGGCAGAAAACAAACCGGAATTCTTCGCACAAACTGCATTGATTGCTTGGACAGGACAAATGTGGCTGAGTTTGTTGTAGGAAAGTGTGCACTTGGCCATCAACTATACGCGCTGGGTGTTATTAGTGAACCTTCCCTTGAATTTGATTCTGATGCTGTAAGATTGCTGGAAGAAATGTATGAAGACCATGGAGATACAATTGCTTTGCAATATGGTGGATCCCAGTTAGTGAACACAATGGAAACCTATAGAAAGATTTCCCCTTGGACCTCTCATAGCAGAGACATTCTCAATTCAATCCATCGATATTACAGCAACTCATTCACTGATTTTGATAAGCAAGGTGCCATTAACTTGTTTCTTGGAATATATGTTCCAAAGGAGAACTCTACGCACTTGTGGGATTTGGATTCGGACTTTTTTCATCACAACTGTGAGCCGTCGAAACCTCCTGTGTATAGAGAGTATACCAAATGGTGGTCTGATAGTTTGCCTGGATATGAGGGAAGTGAGGCGGATAATCCTTCCCAAAGGGAAGACTGCTTCTTTTACGATCAAGCAGACTTTCTTTATGATGCTAAAGAACACAGGACAATAAGTGAGCATGAAATAGATGACGTGGAAAAGAAATTTAAAGAGTTGGGGAGCAGAGTTAAATCACTTCCTAGCTCTTTATTGTGCTCTGGTGCCACATTTAAGGAGTTCTACAGGCCAGACGTTTTGGTGTCTTTTCGTGAACATTTCTGCCTAAACATGATGTCAACGAGTAGAAAATTGGCCCTCACACCTCATAAAAATCTGTATAATGGTCCTAATACGCGACCTTTACAAACTGATAGCATTGCGGATAAACATTTGTCCGATCCATATTTCGACAGCTTGCTATCTCCTGATAATACTTCTCCGTTTTATGATGTAAATGAGTTGAGCCCTTTTAAAGTTCGAAGCCGCCAACCTGAAAGGCAAACAAGCGATAAACGCTTCCAAAAAATGGATGAATATTCTTTAAGAGCACTTGACATTACGGATGCTCCACCGAGAAACTTAAATATTATTCGAAATGTATCAAAACCGGATAGCACATACAGTAGTGATGGGGCAGCTGCCCGCAGTGCAAAGGTATCCAGGCAGTTGATGCCAGAAGCGGAAGCTACCATGGATGGAACGTTGAAATCAGTTGCGGATGAGTTATCATCTGGCCTAAAATATGTTAGACTGGACCAATATATCACTACGAATACGGCCAAATTTTATAATGAACCATTATATGACAACAACGAGGAGGAAGATATTGGTGACTTTGCTATTGTAGATCATGAAGGCAATGAAGTTTATCAGGAAGAACTCGAATACGATTCAGAATTGTCTAACGACCTTGCCGGGTCTTTTAAAATTGAAGATACAAGCCCCCAGGATATCACAAATTACCATAGCTTCACCCAAAATAGATTTCCAGTGTGTTATGCACAAGACAGAGAATGCCTCTATCCTGACTGGGTTGGTGAAGCAGAAGAATATTCCGAAGAGGATAATGATGTGGTGGATATGTGGGCAGAAGATGTAGAAGAGCGAGAAGTTATGCTTCATCGCAAACGTTCTAGTACGGTTGAAGATAGGGCCAAGGAAGCTGCTTTTGAAAAGTACATTTCCTTGGACTTTATGTTCGACAAGCTGCCAGACACTGACTATGTGGAATACCTAAATACGTCGAAGTTTTCAGTAAAGTGAATATACATACTAACACCCTGGATACATTGAATAGATATCGTTTTATTGCGGCCCCGTTGGAGCATGTCCTATAAGTAATAAATTATACCCTCGAACAGATAAATATTCTGGGGAGAGAAAAAGTAATAATGTAATATAGTCTATAAAGGGAGGAAGGTTGGTAGCTATATGCTAGGAAAATGCGAATCAAATGCCTACAGCGCAAATTTCACTCGAGAAATCATATTTATCCGTGAAGTCTGTCAGTGTTTTCTCTATTCCTAGAGCTTTAGTTTACTGGTTGTGATGGGAAGTTCTCGCAAAGTCAATTCTTCGGCAACTCCTCCGTCGATGGAAGAGCTTGCACTTATCAACGACTTCTTCGCCATGGCTTTAATTCCACCAGCATAAACACTTTCCCCATTACAACTGTGGGCTTCATCGGCGGTAATCTCTTCCCCATTACGCTGCCTCAACTCAATACCAGTAAGCCCACCATTCTTCTTAAGAAGCATAACACACTTGTTCCGGCTTTCCCTGATGCCGTCATCAAGGGGTGTACACTTCCACCGATCTACAGCATTGACATCGGCGCCATGCTTAATAAAGTACGCTACAACGTGGGTGTGACCTTCTGCACACGCTAAGTGAAGGGGCGACCTTCCATCATAGTCCTTAGCATTCAAATCAGCCTTGTTCTTTACAAGCCTTCTAATGGCAGACAAATCCCCCTGAGAAGCCGCAAAACACATGGCCACCAAATTGTGCTGTTTCTCCGATTCCTGCCTCACACGAGGGTCTCTCTTTCCAAGACTGACGACATTCATAAGGCCATCATAATTATGGAAGTTAAATCGCTTGCACAAATGCTTGCAAAATTCAATTCCACGGGCACTGTTACCGTGGCTGTCGAGTTTTGGTGACCAAGTGCAGATCCCCATAACGTTAGGAATAACAATCATAATGGCACCAGCTACCCCACTCTTAGCGGGGAGGCCAATAGTAAATGCAAATTCACCAGAATAATCGTACATACCACACGAGTACATGAGAGAAAGGCAGTTTCGCACAGTACTAGGAGAAATGACCCTCTCTCCAGTAATTGGGCAGATTCCTCCGTTCGCCAAGGTACCAGCAACATTGGCCATTCCTTCAGCGGTCATTTCAATCGAACAACATTGAAAGTAAAACTCCAGCACTTGCGTTAGGTCAGTGCCGGACGGGAATCCATTCTGTTTGCGCATGTAATATGCCAAAGCAAAGTTTCTGTCAGCAGTCATTCTCTCGGAAAGATACGTAGCATTACTGAATCCCGGGCGACAGCCCCCAGAAAGCTTTTCCCACATGCTGGTCACATAATCAAACCTATCCGAAAGGTCCATTTTTGGCTGCACCATTGAGCATGTCATAATAGCACCAGCATTAATCAACGGATTGTGCGGTTTGCCATCATTGTTCAGAGTAATCGCATTAAAACTCTTTCCACTGGGTCCTCGCCCCACATAATTGTGTACATAGTCGGGGCCGTGCTCTTCACATGCCAAACAGTAATTAATGGGTTTGCAAGTAGACTGTACACAAAACTGAACATTGCTGTCTCCATACTTATACCTTTGGCCATCTGTTGAGCAAATTGCAACTCCATAATAAGCTGGGTCCACACGAGCCAATTGGGGAATGTATCTTGCCACATCACCATCATCGCAGCTGCGGGTTACCTCCACAATCTCACGTACTTCAGTGCAGAGACTCTTGAATTCAGGAAGGATAACATTTCCAGTCATGACCTTTTGAATGAGTTGAATCTCCGGCAAAATAATAGTCACAAACTCTTCGCGGGAAAGCACATCTTTCTCAATTTGGTCAAATTTTTTCATCATATCACGAAGTCTGGGGTCATCAGGTAAGATTCCAGACTCTGCAAGTTCTCGAAGAAAGACCTTTTTTTCAATATGCTGCTCATCATCTACGAGGCGGAAGCACTGGAAAATTTTCTCCGCGACCTGCTTCTCATTGATACAATCAGCACTGGCCCCAGCAACACGGGAGCGCTTCAGAATTGATCTCTCACCTTCCACCTCAGATCCCTTCTTACTCTCCGGCATTCTCATCATAATCTTACTCAGATTTTCTCTCGAATCACTCCTCGGACCCATCATACCGCCGCTACCAACCTCTGCCACCTCTTCCGCATACGCGTCGATATTATCCTCATCCCCGATATAATCATCCAAAGACGTATAGCCATTCTCGTCCTCCTCCATATTACTCAGATGATTACCATTCACCATCATCCTATCCCTCTTTTTCTCTGGCGTTTCCATCTCTGGCACTTCTTCAAGATTGGTCAACTCAGACTTGAGGTTATTATTGGCACGCTGAAATTGGGGCGAGGAAGGAGATACAAACACTTGGGGGGTATCTACTACTACACCTGCGGCTACATTCATCTCTTTTCCACTCTTGCCAGTCTTCAGTGATTCCTTGCCAATATTGCTGCTTTCCGACACTGTCTTTGGTGTAGAAATAGTCATATCAGAGTCAGTTCAATGCATACAAAAACCAAAAAAAAAAGAAGAAAAAAATAATAAAGAGAGGCAATCTTATATTTACAAAGTGTCTTAAACAAGTTCTTTTCACAATAAAAGAAGAAAGTGTCTGTCTCTCTCTCTCTTTCTCTCCTCTGATTACAAAGATTAAGCCAAATTTCCAAATCCAAAACTCGAAGCAATATAGGATTGGCAAAAAAATAAATAAAACTGAATAAAATAAATAAAACAAGTTGAGCATAACAAAGAAAAAAACCAAAAGTCGCCGCCCCCCGATCTCTTTTTTTTTTTAAAAAAAAAAAAAAAAAAAAACGAAATATTTTAAAAATTTTTGACTTGTGGACTATTTTTTTTTTGTTTTGGTTGAAACAAAGTTTTTATTATTTTATTGTTTTATTTTTGTTTTGGTTCAGATTGGTCTGCGTTTTGGTTTAATTTGTCCATCCACTGTGAGTGAGGAGTCTTGAATTACAGCCAAGTCAAGCCTGTGTTATCTATCATCCATATCCGCGAGATATACCGTGCTGTGTTGTTGTATTGTGACGTGAAGTATGCCAGTGAGGGGGCCAGCAGACGAGGATCTTGTCCGCCTTGTACAGGGCACTGTGGAGGGACATCAGGAATGGATTACGCGTCCCCTGGAAGTGGTGGACGCTCTCTTCGGTAAGTGAAGGAGGGATGGAGTGGACCAATGGTTGATCGAGAAACTGACGGTGGTGTGTGTTTGGTTATTATATTTGTGCGTAATAGGAGCGAGGAGTGCTAGTGAAGAGGAGCAGAAAGAAGCAGAGGAGGAGGAGTATCTTGGTTCGGGCAAGTATCGCGTAAAGGAGTTCTTTGTGAAGAATGTGATTGAGAATGACGAGGTTGCCGGGAGGGTGCCATGGCTGAATCGGCGACAATGGTGGAGAGGACAAGCGCAGGGTTGCAATGGAGAAGTGAGACATGGACAACTTGTGCGTGTGATATGCATGGTGCAGGATATGGCTGATGTGGAGTATTATATGGAGGCGCATCCTGGCGTGAAGAAGCAGGAGGGAAATGCTATGGAGGAGGAGAAGGAAGGGGGTACTGGTTGGTGGACTGGAAAGTACCGCGACGGACACGAAAATATGATTGCCGTGGACGAGGAGGCATGTGTGAAGGGACTTAGGCAGAGGAAGATTTTCCATTGTGTGGGAGTTCCCGGGGAGAGTGGCTGGGTGGGTGCCATGCGTTCGGGAGCCGAGGAGAAAGAGGGGGAGATGATAGTAGAGTCGCCGATGGAAATGGAGGCGACAGAGAATGGTGACATTAGAAGTGGCTCAGTGAAGCGCAAGTGTGCTGATACTGAAGAGCGGGACCAGGAGACTGATGTGACTAGCGATGATGCGTCCAAGCGAAGTAAACCTTTGAGCCACTATGCCACTTCAGGAAAGAGTGACCTGTCCTTTGTGCTGAAAGTCTACGACGACGAAGAGGAGGATGAAGTAAACGACGGGAAAACGAAGACCCGAAGCCCCAAGGAAATGTCACTGCATGATGTAATTGAGGTGTATGGGGTTGTCCATCTGGATAATACCGCTGCATCTTCCCACCTAGACCCTGCTGAATGTGGAACAATGATGAAGGATCTTTCCTTGGAGGAAAATTCCTCCACCGCGTTTCGACTTGCAAGTGTCCATTCCATTACGTATCGTATCTTGAAAAGCCATAACCCGCTTCTGGCAAACTCCAAGCAAGTCACTGCCCCAACGATTGCCGATGCCGTCCACCCCGTATGTGAAGTGTGTGCAATGGAACCTGCACAAGTTGTGGAAGCAATGATGAACCGCATTGACAGTGTTCCAGGGGCCTTGGAGCTTTCTCTTCCCGTGATCAGTGTAGCTAGACAAATGAGAGAAGTCCTCATCTCTCACTATCTCTCGCCGGCCTTAGGCGGGGATCGATTGGCCTCCGAATATCTGGTTTCCCATTTTGTATCGCGCGTTCATACTTATTTGGATGATCTTAATTCCCCCTTGGGTAATATGTGTTTGAGTTTGTCGAATATTCATCACCGGTACCCAGATTCGGCCAATCGGGTGGTGGATGTTGCTGGGGGGCATGCAATGGTAAAACATTTGGTGACTAATGTTATTGAGCAAATTTTACCCTCCTCAGTATACATCCCAATGGCTATCGAAAGGCTTAATAAGGCCCGTTTAGTTCCGACTAAGTGTTATGAAAGCAATAGAATTCTGCAGTCCGAATTGCAGATTCCCAATGGCACGTATTTGGTCTTGGATGAGTCACAGATGGAAGAAGGCCGACTTGATGCAGTTGGGGTTCGAAATATTCGCATCCTTGCTAATATGATCAAGAACCAAGTTGTAGAATACGACTATACTTACTTCCAACTCCCTGTAAAGGCCGATATTCCTGTATTGTGTATTTCCGAAGGATCTTCAATATTTACTCCTTACTTTAATGTGCCTTTGATGCGAAGCGGAAAAGAAGCACCAAGCACTGCTCATCGTGGTCCCAAGAGTGTGGATGAGGAAGCCCTATTAAATGCCATCCGTTTGTATATAAGTGCAATTCGACTTGTTCCTGCCTTTGAAATATCAAATGAAATGTGCAAGCGTGTTGAATGTGATCTTGTGCAAATGCGAAAAAAGAGCCGCCCCTCTGGCCAGTCACAGGGCGAACAGAGCACCATCCAAGAATCGCCAGGAGAAGTAGGTACCCCCTCAGTCACTCCCGAGCCATCTTTTGGGCCCGAAGATATGCACATGCGGTTGAGCCTTAGTCGACATGTTGCTCTGTCCATAGGTGAGAAATGTCTGACAGAAGAATCGTGGATGAAAGTGCAGCAGATGGAAGAAGCACGCTTAGAGCGTGTAGATGCTATGGAAGCGTTGAAGACCCTTCAGAAGAAGCAAACGGCTGTGACGAAACCCCAAGAGAAGGGGAATCGCGCATCTGTTAGCTCGACCACCGCCACTGCAGTACAGTGAAAGAAGGCTGTTTAATGAACTGGCTGACAACTTTTGAAAATAAAGAAAAGATGGATAGTATGATAGAAAGGACCATCCAAAAGGCTTCTTTCACTTTTCAATGCGCAAGTGCAGTCCAAAATTGCAGTCTTTTGGGTGTTGGAAGGAGTGCAGCAGCTCAGCTATAAATTGTTACTTTTTATTTATTGTGGACTGTTCTTTTGTGCTATTTGTGTTGTTATTGTTGATTCCTTTTGTCTATTGTCTGTTAAGTAAAGCCATGGTGCCTGGGATTGCGGTGGTCACAGGAGCGAGTAGGGGGATTGGATTGGCCACGGCTAAGCTCCTCCATGGGCATTATGGCTATCGGGTGGCGATGGTTGCACGGAATCGGGGTGGGGGCTTGGAGAAGGGGCGAGAGGAGGTGATTGGTGCAAGGGAGAATAGCGGGAACAAGGATGGGGAGGGAGATGGGGAGGATGTTGTGTGCTATTCATGTGATGTGGCCAGTAAGGAAGATATGGATGCGATCTTCCGTGATATCCCAGGGAGACTGGGAGGACGGGGTGTGAATCTTCTGGTGAACTGTGCTGGAGTGAACCAGGACGCGCTACTGGCGCGGTATCGGGAGGAAGACATTTCTTCTTTGCTGCGGACTAATCTTGTGGGGCCCATCGTTAGTACACAGAGTGCTCTGAGATCGCTGCTGGCTGCTGCCCGGGGCGGGGAGGGGGTGAGTGTGGTGAATGTGAGCAGTGTGGTGGGTGCCGCTATGGGAAATGCCGGCCAGACCGTGTACGGGGCCTCCAAGGGGGGTGTGGTGGGATTCACCCGCTGCCTGGCGAGGGAATATGCCCGGAAAGGGATCCGTGCCAATGTGGTGGCCCCTGGATGGATCGAAACGGCAATGACCAGTGGGACGATGGCCGGGGGAGGAAGGGAGGGGGGTGGAGAAGATCATAGCAAGGTGCCTTTGGGAAGGATGGGGCTTGTGGAGGAGGTTGCAGAGGCCATTGCCTTTCTCCATCATGCTCAGTACGTAACAGGGCATGTTTTGGTAGTGGACGGTGGACTGACTGCCTAAAGATTATCTCCTTTATTTTAATTCAGAATGGGACTTTTCTGCAATTTTTCTTTTATGTGATTGAGAGGAACGATAAATGATAATTAATCAGAGACTTACAATAAATTGCTGTAAATAGTTAGCTCAACAACTTCATGAATATTGTGCATTAGTTGCGTTAAACACAGTAGCCAACGCCCCAGGCCCTTTCTCCTTTCTTATTTATCCACTTCTCTTTCTCCCATATCCCAGCCCCAGAACTTCCCTGAGTATCATCTTCGCTCCCAAGCAAAAGTCATACATCACTAGACGATGCGCTGCTACCAATCTGCTGCTGTTGTGCAGCCTGCTTACGAGACAACGAAAGGCGTCTCCAGGACGAAGCACGTCTTGGAGGAGCCCCGCTTACCTGGTCGGCCGTGGATGTAGAAGCAGTTGAAGTCGGAGGCACAGGTTTGCGGTAATCATTTTGGATTGCAGTATCTTTCGCCTGACAGTTTTCTTTACCACTCTTCTCCTTGTTCCGCAATCGCAAACTAATTCTACGCACAAGACCTTGCTTCTGTGGTGAAGCATTTGCATCGTTTTCCGCGTTAGCAGAAGCGGCATCTTCATCATCGGAGACAACAATAGTATCTTCTTTTCGGCTCATGGTAATTCCCTTTAGTTCCTTAGGCACTTTCGGTGATCCATCGCGACCCATGTCAACAGGTGTAGACGACCTAATTGTATCCAAAGCGGGCCCACCCTTTGGAATGGCAGAAGATGACTTTGCTGGTCCCTCGAGTTTTATTGCTTCCTGTGAACTCGGGGCAGACGAATGACCAATTTTCATCGGCTGTTTCGTTTGCTGTGCTTTGATTATGGGAGCATGAGAAGGTCTTACTACCATTGGCTTCACTACCATGGGCTTGCGTGCATTTCCGCTTTCTTTTGCTGGAGCACTTCTATCAGTCGCCCGCGGGTATTTTGGTTCCATCTTCAAATAGGGGCGGGATTGCTCACCCGGCACACTGTCATCTACTCCAGCGTTGAAAGTTTGGAAAGTAGCAAGCTTTTTGCGAATATCATCCGCATTCAGGTTACATTCATCATGATGTCCTTTAAGCGATGGCATTTCTTTCGATTTACTGACATACTCTGTTCTTCTCTGAGATGATGATTGCCCCTCTTTCGGACTGGTTACTGGGCTGCATCCACGGCTAGCCGAGGATGATCGACCTCTACCACCAGTAACAGATTTTATATATTGAAGACCCTGAGACATCTTGTCGGAAAAGCTACTTCTACGTTTCTTTTTCGCTTTTGTGTTTTTTTCACCCCCCTCTGGCCTGGCATTCGGGACTCCAAAGCCAAGCCCATCATCACAGCCATGAAATAAATCCCCTCCAGGGCCAATTCGGTCAGAGTTTGGCTTAGACGAACTAGCACCAGGAGGAGATTGCACAGGGACATTGGTGGGAGTTCCTGGTCGCGATAATGCCCTGCGCCTTGGTGTACGAAATCCATATTGACCTTGCCCTTTGAACACAGCTAGTTGTTCTGCGCCGTCTGGCGCCATCCCGGCTGATGAGCTCGGCCGATCAGTAGGGCTTTTTGATAGGCTTCCCTGATTCGCCCCGAAAACGGGTGTTAACGGGCGTGTATGTACCTTTGGCATGTCATTCCTAGCACCGTTCTTTCCCGAAGCAATAGTGGCACGGGATTTGCTTCCTTTGCGAATTAGCTTCCCACCGAAACTTCCACGTCGCCCTTTGCTTTTAGAGTTACTGCGACCAAGTGCCCCACTTTTGCTCATTTCGTTGCCAACTTGGGGATTATTTAGCGTGTCATTGACATTGTTCATAAATTCAACATTTAGAGGTGGTGGCGACGGAGAAGCAGTTTGGCCGACAGACAGGTCAAGAATAGCCATAGTAGTGTCATCAGGAACCTTGCCAATCGCATAATGGTAGGTAATAAGCACTTCTGCAACAAAAGCTATCCTTCTTTGTTCTTCAAGAAGTATTTCTTTGCTAAGAATAATATTCTTGTCGTTGCTACCACTACCGCTACTTCCAGAGTGCTTGTTTCCTTGACGAGGGAATGATGCAGACAAGGTGGCTTGCCCTGTTTGTCCAGGCGCATTTGAACCAGAGGAGGTGTTTGGAACAGGCATGTCCGATACTGACCGAGAGGCGACAGCGTCTCGACTAGAGCCAGTCCGGTTGCTAGTAGATGTTAAGTCCTGAAGGGAGGAAAGTGAATGTGTGGATGAAGAGGGGGGAACCCACTGTCCTATGCAAGCAAGTATATCTTGATCATTCTTTGCTCGTAAAATATTCACACCAAAGACTTTCGCCAAATTACCGGCATCCATTTTGTTTGTAGCCTTATGCTCCACCACTCTGTTTAGGAATCTAGTCAAGGCAAGAAGCAAATGCCGATGATTGGCAGGAAGTAGAATTGTCAGCCACTGAATGTATTGAATGGCGCTAGCTTCCACTTCACCAGATCGAAACATTGACTTGATATTCTGGTCATCCTCGTTCGTAGCCCCCTCTTCATTCTTCGAATGTCGGTAAAATATATCATAAAGTTTCATGAACGGTTGATATAATTTATAAGTAAGGAGTGGTTCTGCCAGCTCACGCAGAAAACATTTCAAGAGTCCGCACACGTCGTGAACATGCCCTGAGTTCTCATACGGGAATTCAATACCAGAGAAATCGAAGACTGATGTAGAACCACTGCTTCCCTTTTTCTTGCGGGAGTTTGACGGTCCACCCTGAGAAGATGAGGTCGCCCCCGCCGCAGATACTGAACTTTCATCGAGGCGGGAGGAGGACGGTGTATTTGCACGAAGCTGAGGCACTCTTGGGGACTGAGTAGAAGAAGAGTGCACTTCATTGGCGCAGTTGTTAAATGCCTTTTTTAACTTTGAAATTCTTGCAGCGGAGCCAGATATACGGAAGATGCCCTCCTTGTCTAGATGATCTTCGAGAAAATCCATTGCCTTGGTGACCAAATCGGGGACTGCCTCGAGAAGCCGCCCATCTACAGCGACACATTCGCAGTCTGTAAATTTCATAATATCATCCAGAGAACTGCCAAAATATGCCTTGTTAATAAGCTTTGAGTTGGAGGACTTCAGTTTTTTTTCATCCTTTTTCTTAACAGCGGGAAGAACTATATCCTTTTTGGCCAATTTGCTTGCCGCTATTAGCTGAATCTGCTCACGGATTTGAGGCGAGGCAAAGGAAGACAGACTCAGCAAGGCTTTATATCTTTTCTTCTCATCTTCTTCTCCTTCTTCCCCTTCAGGTACACCAGCCTCTGTGCCCAATACTTTTCTCTTCTTGGCAACATCTTGTCTTTCTCTCTCTCCTTCTTTCTTCTCAAGGGCTCGTCTCTCGATCTGGCGAAGCTCCTCCTCTTCTTCCCCGTCACTCACCACCACTACCTCCACCTCATGATCAACAACACTGCCAGTCTTCCCTACACACGCTGCCACCTTTTCCTCCTTCACCACTACCATTATTATCGAGGATAGAGGGACGCTTTCTTCGATTTGGTTCTGAAACTCAGACTACTTGTCTTCAAACACCTGTTAATAGTGGCTTGCACAACACAAACAGAGTACTATTCTCAAACTCAGAAGTAAAGCCGTCACACAAACACAACACAAACCAAAAGAAAAAAAAAGCCCAAACCCAAAACCAGTCCACAAATGACCCACACAAAACAAAAAACAAACAAATCTACCCTGAGCCAGTAAAGAAAATCAAAAAAGAACACGAACAAAAGGAAGAAGGCTGTATACCAAAAAAAAAGGAAGAAAAGAATCCTCTTCCTTTTTTTTTCCGTTGTTGTTGCTTTTGTTTTTTTTTTTTTCAAAAAGTTTGGCGGGAAATATTTTTTTTTTCAATCGATATGGGGGTAGGGTTACATCTTGGGGTCACGTGATAATAGGGTTATAGCCGGGGTTATGTATGGGCAGGGTTGTCTAGGGTTACAGCCAGGGTGGGGTATCCTGTTAATACGTGGGAGGGAATCAAGGAGTGCAAGGAGCGGAATCGGCCCGATCGATCGAGGCTGCAGCCGATCATGAACAGGTAATTTGTTATTCTTAACTAGTGGTGGGTTATTATACCTCATTGTGAGAGGATTGACACTTGGAGTGTAGCTGTTGGATTTGTTGACGCTTTTGTTTGCCCTGTATTTCCGTTGTGAAGTTGAAAGAATGAGTCAGATTAAGAATAAGAGTTGCTTGATTGTGATTGATGGGTGGGGAATATCTCCAAACACCAAAGGTGAGTAGTGTAGCTTCCATATGTATGAGCCATGTTTCGAGAGGGCAGAGAGACGCTATATGGGGTGAAGAAGATAAGAAAGAGGGGGATAGAAGGTGTGGTGATTATAGGAGAGGATTATGGACTTACTAGCAGAAATACCTAATGTATTGTTTGCGTTTTAAGGTAATGCTGTGGCGAATGCCAAGACCCCCTGTATGACAGCACTTGCAAAGGAGTACCAGCATGTCCCTGTTGCTGCGCACGGACTGCATGTGGGGCTCCCTGATGGCCTTATGGGCAATAGCGAGGTGGGCCACATGAACGTTGGGGCTGGCCGGGTGGTGTTCCAGGACATTGTGCGCATCGATCTTGCTATGAAGAACCGTGACATTTATAAAAATGAAAACTTCCTCGCAGCCATCCGCCGCGCTAAAGAGGGGAATGGCCGTCTTCATTTGCTTGGATTGGTGAGTGACGGAGGTGTGCATTCCCATATTGAACATCTGAAGGTGCTCCTAGACGTGTGCAAGACTGAGGGTGTTCCAGATACCTTTGTGCAGTACTTTGCAGATGGAAGAGATACACCTCCCCAATCTACAACAAAGTATTGTAAGGAGCTTCTGGACCATATGGACGGATTGAAATATGGAAAGCTTGCGACTGTGACGGGACGATACTACGCCATGGACCGTGATAAGCGATGGGAGCGAATCCAGTTGGCTTATGATGGAATGGTGAAAGGCGAAGGAGAGGCCACCGATCAGGCAGGCGTCATTCGTGTGATAGAGCAACGATATGCGAGTGGCGAAAATGATGAATTTCTCAAGCCAATCATTGTCAACGAGGATGGAGTGGTGAAAGATTCAGATACCTTGGTGTTTTTTGACTTTAGAGCTGATCGTATGCGTGAAATTGCGGAGACCTTTGGAATTGGATTGAACTTCGAGTCAAAGGAATTGAATGATTTGTCTGTATATTCGCTCACCCAATACAAGAAGGACTTCCCGTTCCCGTGCCTGTTCCCTCCCCAAAGTCTGGACAATGTAATGGCTGAGTGGTTGGCCAAGAAAGGGGTCACTCAATTCCACACTGCAGAAACAGAAAAGTATGCGCACGTAACATTTTTCTTTAATGGTGGATGTGAACAGGCCTTTGAGAACGAAGCTCGCGAAATGGTACCATCTCCTAAGGTCGCCACCTATGATTTGCAACCGGAGATGAATGCTGATGGTGTTGCTGAGTCGGTGGTTCGACAACTCGATGCTGGAGTACATCCATTTGTGATGTGCAACTTTGCCCCCCCTGATATGGTGGGTCACACAGGAATGTATGAACCTGCCATCAAAGGAGTGGAGGCAACGGATGCAGGTATTGCCAAGATTTGGGAAGGCTGCAAACGCAATGGTTACACGCTTTTTGTCACTGCGGATCACGGAAACGCCGAGCAGATGTTGGACGCAACCACCGGAAACCCCCATACAGCACACACTTGCAACCCAGTTCCATTTATTATGGCTATCCCAGACGGAAATGACAAAGCTTCCTTTTCGGTGGATACCATCTTGGGTAAGGAACGCTTGCCAGCGCTTTGTGATGTTGCTCCCACTGTACTGAAGCATATGGGACTGGAGATCCCTTCAGATATGGACGGGAAGGCGTTGTTCTGAGACAATAGTCAATGAAAAGACATCAGGCCAACGTCCATTCACATCAAAAACAGCGAACGAAAGATGGACTTAAGAAGAACATTACTGTAAAATTACCAAAAATTTGGGACTCCCATTCATTGCTGGTTTTTTTGCTTTTGATATTTTTTTCATATGTGTATGAATTGGATTTTTATTAATAAATACAAAGTGAGGCTCGGTTGAGTCGAGCTTTAACAGCAGAAGAGGACCCGCCCAAGGAAAAAAGCGAGGAGAAAAACTAAAACCAAACTTGGAAAAGAAAGGGAACAGAAAAGAGTAGAAATTGATAATTTACAGTTGTAGCTAGAAAGGCGAGCTTCTGTCTTTGCACTTTGCAGCGTAAAACGGATTTCTTTCCCTCCTTTACTCACCCAAGAAGCGCGAAAACAATGATGAGGGCAAACAAGGCGATAATAAGGCCCAGAATACACATATTCTGTGCCCTATCTGAGGTGGACTGGACCACTTTATCAATCTTATTCAGCATATTATCCAGCCGATGTTTTGTATGATCCATATCCATGTCCAGTTCATCTAACATGCCCCTTTGTTCTTCCAGCTCCTTCCCTATATCCTCCCCCATATTCCGCAGCAATCCCACCTGCTGCCCCACCTGCTCCAGGTGCTGGTCCTGCTGACGCATCATCTGCATCTGCCGCTGCTGCTCCTCACGCATAAAGTCGGAATTGTCTCGTTGGATAGCATCGTCTAATTTGCGGTACCGATCGCGACCAGGCGAGCCTTGCCCGTGTAATCCCCCGCCTGCAGCAGAAGCGATCCCCTTCCCTTTGTTGTTCATCAAGGCATTACGCTGTAAATCATTCTTGCCCGATTCCAGTGAGCGGCGAATTTCATCGATTCTAGACCGAGTCTGACTAACAAAGCCTTTGCGTCCTGCAATCTCGTCCATAGTTAGTCTAAACTTGGCAGGATTCTGCTCCACAATTTTAATAGTTTCTTCCAAATCCTCCAAATCCCATTCGATACTTCGCAGCGTTTTTTTCAATTCATTGGCTGTCCATTCAATTTCTATAATAAACAAAACATAAAATACCAACACAAACACCAAATCAAAGCAAGTTAACGACCCATTCTCTTTTCCGCCTTTGTTTCATTCCTCCCCTCTCTTTCCTCTCTTACCGTCTGCATTGGACCCTCTTCGGTGGTCCTGGATCAGCTGCTTCCATCGCGTGAACAGCGCCTCTGTAGAGGAGACGGCCTGCTGCACCTCACTGAGATTATCCAAAAGAAAAAAACAAAAAGCAAAACAAAACAAAACAAAAAGCAACCGGAGAGGTGAGTTTCCCAAACCAATCACACCAAGACGAGTTCTAATGATAATCTTCCCTGTCCTATTTACCTTTTAACAACAAAAAATGGATCTTCTAAAGACATTCCCTCTTTCTTTCCTTCTCCCTTCCTTTCTTTTTCTTTGGGATCCTCAAATAACAAAACACAACAGATCACAAAAATAAATAAATAAAATAAAAATGCAACAGTCCCTCGACCTCAAAATGAAAATCAACAAAAATAAAAAACAAAACCGCCGCCTTTGCTTTGTCTCGTAACAGAGGAGCTGTGCCGAGGCCTCTTCTTATCTGTTTTTCTCTCGGTACCTTTTATTTTCTAGTTTAGCTGAGCTGCACTGCAGTCAAAAGAGGGAGCTCTAGAGAGGTGTGTGACGCATGGACAGGTGAGCGTTCAAGAGGAGGAGGACGACGATGTGAGGATGTTTCTGTTCTCTGCGCTGAGGACATTATCCACACAGTAGCGGTAGGTCTTTGTCTGGTAGTAGCGGTGGCGGTCTTCGGAGGGTGGGTGATGGCGATGGATGACAAAGGAGTCTGGCACTACCCGGAAAGAGAATCCACGGGCGTGCAACTCCTGGATTAGAACTAGTTTGTTCTTCCCAAACCCCACAAACCGTTCATCGAAGCGGGTGAGGTTCCGGGGAATGACAACATATGGCTCAAAATTCTCTTCCCAGACAACCTTGTAGCGGCGCTCGTGAAAAGAGTCCGATGAGTAGTGACTGAGTAAGTCCTGGCTCTGAGAGCCGGACAAGTCACCGAAAGCGGTCTGCTTGTATCGAGAATAGAGCTCGTCCGTGCTGTCAATGTGAAAAAAGTGGGTGAAATTGGTGGCCCGATGACCAGGCGGGAACACCTCATGTTTGAATTGATGAACTAATCCTCGCTTCCACAGGTCGTACAGGTCGTACTTGTTTTCCGGAAAGTGAAAGGATGTCTTATCATCAATATCCTCGTTCTGTTGATCTTCAGGAAAGAAGTCTTTGCTCAAGTTTTCCTCAAAAGCAGGAACAAACAAAATACTCTGGGCTTCATTGGTGAAATCATGATCATACAGCTTCCCATAGAACCCGCTAATGTGATTGAGTAGGGTGGGGTAGAGCCCTGGGGCAGGGGCAAAATCCCCATCCATGATGAAAATGTACTGTGTGGTTGCATAGTCTATTGCCACATTCCGGAGTACGTTGACTGGATAGAGAAGGGTATGCTCCCGCAGCTTGGGGTTGAAGACTAAATGGATGCCAATATTGTGTCTGTGCGTTAGCATAGGAACCAGCTGATTGTCCTTTTCAATGGTCAGTTTACCAAGCTGATCCATGAGAGACCCCACATCAGAGGAAGAAATAAAAATGGCAACAGATATAGGTCCCTCCCACCTGTGAACGATTCCTTGCAGAAAATTGATGCGCTCAAAGGAAAACTGAGTAACCAGTGTGACATCACCGGGCTTAGCCGTATTATCAAGTGCATCTTTTAGAAGGGTGTGAGAGGTATCGAGATCCATTCCCTCAAAGGAATGGTAGATGTAAAATGGATGGATGGTGTATGGGAAAGAAGCGGTATAACGGAAAAGGAAGCAGGGGTCTTTTTCTGAGAGAAAGTGTGAATGATCACTCATAACTTTAGTCGTCACTTCCTTAATACCGCAGAGATAGTTCTTACGATTTGTAGTATCGCCTAGTGAGTCTTGTACGGCGATATTTCGGTACATGTGCTTCAGCTCACGCCCAAATACCGTTTCAAACATGCTGCCTGTCTCTGGAAATGCAATAATGCCCATCATCTCAGTTGATGGCATTCTTTCTTCAAAGGTAAATGGATCGGCATTCTTCTCTTTTCGATTATCAGTTGGAGTCGACGACAGGAAATCAGCTTTCCACCAAAAAGACTCTTCTTCCCAAGAGTACTTGCCCCAGTCGCGAGCCCGCAAATGAATAAACTCATCCGCATTGACCATGTAACACATGTGTGCGTAACACTTGAAGCGGTCATCTTCAATTGAATGGTTATTGCACGAATCAAACCGAGCACTCCACTGGCAACCGAGATTGGACACCAGGTTAAATCGCCGTTCTGGCCCTTCAATCTGACCAAGAAACATGGAGCGAACAATTTTCTGAGTTACATGCCATGGGAAAGTTATGGAAATGTCAAACCGTTTTGCATCATTAATTTGCTGCAGTTGTTCCTGGTTGGTGACTACAAGATGAGTCAAATTAGTCATCTTTTCAAAAGGCGCACTATACGAGAATCCCTGAAGAAGTGCACTGAGCACATTCGCAAATGATTGAGAGCTACACACCTCCCGGATGAAGGGCAACAGCATGGCGCTCACTTCAGGTGACCCAACAAACACCCAAGAACGCTCCGATTGGGAGTTTTGAAATATCTTGCCCAAACGATCGAGTTTGCTCAGAAGTGCTTGGCGAAGCTCTGTGGTATTCTTGTTGTCAATTATCGTCATAAACGGGTCATAATAACCCAAAAGCTGATTAATGGATATGCCCACACAGTGATCGGTATAGGCCTGCGTCCACTCTAAGTACACTTGCTGGGCATCTCCGAAATAGTCACCCAAGGCATCTACATCGACCATGATGACCGATTCATCATAGATAACTTGAGACCCAGAGTTCTTCTGGTCCACATTCACTTGGAGATGCATCATACGAGGGACCATGCCGAAGATCTGTTTGGTCTCCTTTGTCCGGCGGAACTCGTAAAAGAGGCCCTTAATATCAGAATTAACAAGAGTATATGGACTCAATACCAGCACTGTCTTTACATCGGGTATGAGTCGATGCAAGTAGAGCAAGGCTACACGAGGCTCCGTGTGGGAAAGTGGAGAAGATATGGAAATATTGTTGTTTTGCTTGAAGGCTTTCTCAAACACACCGAGTTCTGTAGCTAAAAATGCCTCGTACATTTCTGATTCGAGCAAAATGTCCCAAGAAAACGCAGGCAGATTCTTTGACGAGAGCAACTGATGAACAACCAATCGATTTAAGTGCGAACTGCACATAACAATCAATTTGACGGGATTGTGTGTATACACCAAAATGGACTTGATCAATGTCCCCAGCCTGCGGATATCCCTGGTCCCCTTCACAAAGACAAGCACATGCAACAATTCGCAAGTGCCATTTCCTTGACTTTCTTTCTCCTCATTCCCCCCTTTATGAAACTTAGGGGCAGCATTGGTGAACCAAAGAGGCTTCTCGGGTCCAATATTATTATTCCGCCCAACTGGATCAAAATTAATGCTATTCAAAGCGTCGATTGTCGGCAGAATCATATTGACTGCTTCTTTTGACTGGGTAGTCAGATGCCCATCCCTTGCACGCACCACCTCGTGCACTTGATAGGAAGGAAATGGTAGAATCTGACTAGCTGCTATTGAATCGTTTTTAGTTAGCACAATCGCTTGGGGTGAGCTTTTCTTTGTCTCACTGTGGTAAAAACCCTTTGTGCACCAGCGAGATGGTGCGATTGCTTCACACTCAGTCCAGGATGCCACACCACTGTCGGTAAATGCAAAATGGTTCTGCTTGCGTGGATCCTTATTCAATTTGATTCCCCGCTCCATTGACAAAGGTCCACTCATTCTCTCTGAGGTTCGCCATTCCGCGCACATGAATACAAATACGAGGGAAACTGATATGCACGTGCCCAGGAAGAGCACGCGTTTGATTTTCCGAGTAAAGTTGTGATTAATATACTTCATCTTAAACAGCCATCTCATACCTACAAATATGAAAATCCAACATATGTATTACTTGTGGCGTGACGAAGCATAAATACATTTAACATAAACGACAAAGCACACGCAATAAACACATCAAAATCAAACTATAAAGAGCAGCAGCTGCTGGAGGGGTTTGTCTAAATCTGCCTCAAGGGGGTGGGTGGGAAGCAGCGAGACGTGCAGTGGAATAGCGCAACAAGGCCCTACAGCATGGTAGCTGTATTAATAAAGAAAGGGTGAGTGCACCAAGTTATTATTAGCTGCCCTGCCTAAGCTAACTCCTGCAGCTAATAATAATTCTGTGGAATGCATAACTTCAGGGGGAAATTCCTCCTCGCTCCAGCTGACCTAACACCCCCTGTACATATCAAGTTCATTGATTTCCAATAGCTTGGGGGGGTGGTCACGTTACAAGACCAGCTGGTCCTATTTTCTTGTGTGTTTCACCCAGTTCTATACTACATGTCTCTATACTACTACATAGTGTAGTCTGTAGCTTCTTCTGCTTTCTGCTGGTGCCTAGCGTATAACTGCCTAATTCTCTAACTATTGCCATTGCACCATATAAACCATTGCTCTCTATATGTACATGGTATGCACACACACTGCCTAAAAGGGTTATTTTTCTTCTTTTTCTTCTTCTTTTTCTTCTTGTGAACATTTCGAAATTCCTTTCCCTGATCTTCCGATAGCGCATGTTCTTTGCCCTACTCCTTCGTGAACGTTAATTCTGCGCTTCAAACTACTCAGAAACTGTGCGCATTCAAGCCATCCTGTATCCATGCGTAGGAGGAAACTGCAAAAGCTTAAACGCTACGAGGTATGAACTTAGCACTATTGTTGGCAGAAAAAGTATTGTTTGCTTCAGATATGGAAGTGTGCCTTTTATTCTGCTTTAATGAATGAGCCACTGAAACCGTAACATGCTCGTTTGCCTTTAGAAGAACAACAAAGTGAAGCTCCACAGTCCCTATCCTATTAGAAATGTACTCATTGGCTCTGGAAGACAGCTTCTCAGCATCCAGCATCTTTATCTTATCTTTGTGGTGCCCTGCTTTCATGGCCACCGAACAAAAAGTTTCCTTATAATTCGCTTACGGTGGGAATGTTATGACAGTGATCGCGAGGGTTTTCGTCTTCGTTTTCTTACCAGATAGCTGTGGCTTCATTGGCAAAAACCATCGTTTGGCACTTTTCTGTTTCACTGTTTGTGTCTTTTTTTCTTGTGTATTTTTCAATAATAGATTTGAAATGGCCTCGCTTTAGACCTTTCCTCCAATGCTCCAATAATAGACGTCTACAGCACATGTATAAACAAAGCTTGGGCTTGTAATACAGAGCTGGCATAGCCCATAGATAACGTATACGGGGACTGGGGAGGAGAAGGGGAGTGGAGTACAAGTAGCGGAAAACCAAAGGTCCCAGTAGAAATGGAATCTCTCTATAGCTCAGTTGGTAGAGCGGGAGACTGTAGTCTGTGTAGTAATCTCTAGGTCACTGGTTCGAATCCGGTTGGGGAGACGTTTCTTTTTTTTTTCTTTTTCTTTTTTTTGGGGGGGTTTTTCTTATTTTTGTTTTCTCTCGTGAAACTGTTTTGACCTGTCTTTGACTTTCAATTTCTTTTTACTCTTTGTCTTGCACTATGACTATACAAGATCCATCGATAAGAAAAGGATAGCTTACTACAGTAATTATATACAGGGAGAGAACGAGCTCCCGCTTATCATGCGCTCTTCACAATCCTAACGGATTGCTTTTCGCCCACACCACTAATTCAAAAGACCAGTAGAATTCTATAAACAGGGAGCGCTCCCTGTCTATAAACCATTAGAGAAACTCCAACAAGGGGCTCGAGAGACCATCCTCGAACAGCATATACTATTCAAGACTAATAATAGCAAGGGGCTGTTAGTTCAAGGAGCTTCAGAAACCATAGGGGACCCTTATCTGGAATTGGCACCATGGCGGTGATTGTTAGACGTAGACAAAACAAACAAGAGGAATCCTCTGGGGGACTTTGAAATTCCCCCAAAATATTAGAGCCCTTCAATGTTTAGTCAGTTGGATACAAAAACTGTCAACCAATGTAGATTTCATCGCAAAATTCTATGTCAACTTTTCTTAACATTTGAAATAGAGTCGTATTTCCGAACCTTCATAAAGCTGAAAGCAAAAAGAGTTCGAGGGGGGCTTTCCCTTGAATTCACTGCTCCCATAAAAGAATGGTCACATGGCTCGGGTTTTGAACGTTTTCTTGGTTGTTTTAAGTTGAATAAAGATCCAAGTATCTTACACGAATAGAGCGCGCAAGGTGTCATTAATCCGCCGAACATGTGCCTGGTTTCCTTTGCCCTCGGTTGCAATAAAAGCAAATGTTTATTTGAATTTAAAATGGGAGCACTGGTTCTTGATAAAGCTGAGACTTGGGAATGGAACCAGGATGGCGCTGAAATAACACTATGCCAACAAAATTTGCACCACACTAGGTTGCAGGGTATCAAGCAGGTGTGTACATGTGAGTAGAGTAGGTTTTTGATGGTTATTTTTAGTGCCAGGGTGCGGAAGGGGAATTTCCCGCGAATTGACGACGTTGTTTCACAAATTTAACTACCAGCTGGACTACTGGAAGATGTGAGATAGTTTTGTGTACACTAGGTTGCAATTAAATAAACACTAGTTGAGAGTGTAGTTACTATTTAACACGTAATGGCCTCTTGTGTAATTACTAAGCAGAAATGCTACACCAGCTATGAAATTAAAGTGCATACATTTGTGCCAGTCCTGGTTGCAGTTCCTTAACAAGTGCGGGGCATGTGTCTTAATAGAGCGGTCAGGGATGCTCAAACTGAGCTGTTAAGTAGGTTTGACATTTGGACTTGTCTCGTGCTCCATCGTAAGTTTTCTGTTTGTCAATCAAGGTATATGAACCAGGTAATTCCGATTGGAATTATATATTCTAAGCGCACACTTTAAATCTAAAGCAGCCTTGAATTTTTTTCCTGATTTGTAGCAGATTATATTCTATAAACATGAATCGGAATGCCAGGCTTTATCTCACCTGTGCTATGGTCTATGCTATAGGCATTGGCGCGTGGTACTCGTCCAGTCCTTTAGCGGTCCTGAAAATAACCCTCATGAAGCAAATGAACATCTCAAACTCGCAGTACGGGCTTCTTCTTTCAGCGGAGTCTTTGGTAAACACCCTCATCCCCTTCATTGGCGGATTACTGATTGGCACAATAGGTCCTAAAAGTAGTGCAGTTCTCACATCCGTAACAATAGTCATATCAAACGTCATCTTGTCCGTCGCAACTTACTTGGACGATTCCAGTGCCTTTGCTGTGATGGCTCTAGGTCGTGTAGTTTATGGAATTGCTTTCGGGCTAGTGGTCATGACTCAAGAAGTTATATTTGCTAACATAACTCTATTTTCAAGGGATTTGTATCAGAGCCACCCTTCCAGTGGAGGGGTAAAAGATCCTAATAGCAAAAAGAAAGATTGGTGGAAGAAATTAGTCACCCTGGGAATGGTAATGGGCTTCTCAGTGTCAGTGTCGCGTGCAGCCCAATGGGTGGCCACAGTTTCATCGGTGCCTATAAGCAAGAGCACGGGATTTTACGGGAACGCATTTTGGGTGTCCACCGCAGTTTCAAGCTTTTCATTCATATGTTCACTTGTACTTTACACATTGCTGTCATCTTTTGAGTGTACACCAGTTGCAAGTACGCGTCATTGTAAAAGTGCCCTTGTCAATGAAAGCAA
Source organism: Ichthyosporea sp. XGB-2017a (assembly GCA_002811675.1). Lineage (NCBI taxonomy): Eukaryota > Ichthyosporea > Dermocystida > Chromosphaera > Chromosphaera perkinsii. The sequence continues at coordinate 66,988 of PDIM01010366.1, forward strand.
AGTTACGGCGGGGTCAGAAGACTGTAAAGATGTTGAAATCTTCGATATTTCTAAAACTTTGAAACCCCCAGCCTCCCTGTATGACCAGCTTGTTAGCATTCTTCACTTTGGTCATTCCACTTGGCTTATCATGTATTTGTCATTTTGCTTTGGTCTTGCATCCTATGGCTTTCAGTACATACTTCCCGGATACCTTGCCACTCTTCATGATGTAGCACCAAAGGCGGCTTCAACAGAGGCGGCATGGAAAACTTCCATAAGCATTGCTCTTTCTATAATCTTAAGCCCAATTACAGGGATGCTTTTGGACAATGTGGGATTTAGACCCGTTGCGTTTCTAGTGGCTGGTATATCATTGGTATTGGCCATAAGCCTCATTGGATTCGATGCTACGTCCTCGTCCTCGTCTGTAATCATCGGACTGGTTTTTCTCTCCATCGGTTCTACAGCAGGTCCGGTTGCGGAAATTGCTAGTATCCCATTAACCTTGTCCAGAGAGGTTGACATTGCAGTAGCTATTGGCCTTTTTCGAAGTATTGGAAATGCTGGTGCTTGCATTATCAACCCCCTTCTCGGTCACCTTCAGGATGTGAGTCAAAGCTACCACAGTTCTCTGATAGTTTTGGATTGCTGTGCTGCTGCTTACATTTTACTAAGCGTAGTGCTTATTATCGTCAGTTATAAGGGGTGGCCACTGTCACGAACTTCATTGCTAAACTGCAAGCATCATAAAGCAGTGAAGTACTTTGAGGAAAATAATAGCGAGGAAAGCTCAGAAAACAGTTTGGGGGTGATACCATATAGTGGCTTTCTTTGGTTTACAGTAACTGCTATAGCTGTTATTGCTGCATGGTGCATTTTTTTCACCCTTGGACTAGACAAAAAGTAGCCGGTGACTGTCACATTCGGGGGAGTTCTTCCGTTCATAAATTACGCGGAGATGATCCTGTTATTTTCGTGCTAAATGTTCCACGAAGGACTCTTTATAATTCGGAATAAAGAAATTGATACACAAAGCTAAGCAGTCACCAGCCCCAATGCCTTGATCATTTTCAATAAAACAGTTATAACCAAATGCCACTTAACAGCAAAGTATTAGCTTTGAGCAATGACAAATACAAACAAAAATTACATGAAGCTGTGAAACCGAATTACAAAGTAATAACACTCAAGCAAACAGCTTGTTTTTGTGAATAGGTCAAAGCTGTATAGGTTTATTGGATTATAATACTCTTGTATGTACTTTAGCTTATTCACATTTTCAGTGAAATTTAGGTACGTGAAAGACTTTCATCGCCTCATGAATGCAATAACCGCGTGACAGGCTCAGAAAGAGTTTTTGTAAAGTCCCGTGACCCATTATTTGAACACAAATCAATGCCAACCTAAGACGTATAACGCAGATGTCGTTCAGAAAATCGTCATTCGCTGTCTTCTCTTAGAGTCTGTGTAACGCATGTTGTATAAAACAACGATGGTTTTTCCTGTCTGGTACCCTTAAGATAGCGACCATTAGGCATCAATGACTTACAATATACTTATAATGAGTCAATGGATCGAGCTGCATGGTCATGAAGATTTGTGCTGCAAAGAGTTCTTAGCATCTTGAGCGTGTACTGTGCACCAAAATAAATGTAACGCACCAAATGGAGAAGTCGGAGAAGGTCTTGCAGCATAACCCATTCGAGAGAGAAGAATAACACTCTTCAAGGACCCTAAAGTGAAATCCGCTAAACCAGCGGGTGTTTTGAGTCTTGAGTGCCCATCTATCAATGCATTGCAGACTTGTAAATAACACAGCATGCGCACAAGAAAGGAAGTATTGAACTGTGCAGTGGATTGGAACTCAATCACGTTTATGGAAAAAGGACTCCACAATGGAAACAATTAATGCTAATTCCTTCTGCTTCTCTGCCGCGTTTAATTCTTCTTCTTATCTTCTTCGGTGTTATTGGGAAATCAAATGATTATGTCTAGGCAAACAAAAGAACAGGTGATTGCAGACCTGGAGAGGGAGCAATTGTTGATTAATAGTCCTCCCCCGGAGGCTGAACCGGTGTTTAGTTTTAGTCCGGAAGGGGAACTGGAATCAGTGGTGGTGAATCGTAGTCGAACATTCTCTGACGAAAGTACGCTTTCCTCGTGGAGCAGTGATACTTTGCCTTGCTATGAAGACGTGGCGTCAAGTATTATTGCCTCGGAGTTGCCACCCTCTTATGAGCCTCTTGATCCTTTCTTTGCTGACGGGGGGCCTGAATTATATAGTGACCTTGCTTCGCAGTACTCCAGCGAGTGTGATATGAAACAACGGTCAAGGGAGGATATTATGGAACTAATCAGAACACGAAATGAAATGTACATACGGGAACGGGAACATATGAAAACTCAGACAAGGGAGAGTAAAAAGGGAACTACTTACACAATTCCAATTCCCAAGCACAATAACCACAGTACCTCTAGCTCATCACTCTACTCCACTTCTTCTTCTCTTACATCCTCCATTTCTACATCCCCTTGCTCTTCCTCTTCTGATATTTACACAACTGAATCCTCTCATGAAGTAAAGCGATTCTTTCAATTCAACGCAACACCACCTGCATATTATTGCCGCGTGATAGGAACGCGAGACTTGGATAAACCAAACACCCAACCACACCTGCAAGACCGTTCTTTGGATGAGGCCATTGACTTTAGTGTCAACTTTCCACACACACAAAAGGTTGAATTTTCGTTTAAATTTGACTTGACACGTTATTTGGCACCATCTGGAGTCATTCGTACACGCCCAGATCCTCTTCACAAAGAGTTGGACAATTGCAGTATCGAGCAAATTTTTGAAATGTTCGCTTCACTTGATGATGGTAAATCTGCTTCTTTGCGAATGTATAAACAGGTTGTTGGAGTGGACGAGAACAGAATGAGACAGGCCATTGTTTGGTACCTTCGTAATGTGCGCAAGTATACTGGTTCCATTTCGGTTTATTTTGAGATGGGCAAGCAGCGAGTGGCTCTGAAAAAGGAGACAATGACTTCTCGAGCCCTTCATTCCAAACCAGCTCAAGTTGCTAAATATATGACCGGACTGGGGGTATTTTTAGTACCCGTCTTACAGAGCATGCTTGAACGAAAATTTCGATGCTTAGATTGTCTATTTGACTTAAGCAAATCGTCCACCTTCGAGTCTATTTTTACAGCCATATCAAAGACTCTTGACCTTGTACAAAGAGAGGAGTAATAAAGGGACAAAGAATCTGATACTATAATTCCTTCTTTACTTTTATTTCAGCAAACTTCTTCCGCTTCCGCATTCGCATTCACTTCGGCGCTAATGCTCTCCACGCCGGGTATTACTGGGGCACTTTTCAACTCTTGAATTCGATGCCGGAGTTTTCTAATTTCTTCTTGCTGAATTTTAATCATTTTTTCTACCAGAATTTCCTCCTCTTTACCTTTATCGGTCATTCCTGGTAAAAGGTGCATATGTATGGAAGAGGTAGAGGAGTTATGGTCCTTAGTCGGTTGCTCAAGAAAGGAGGCAATGTCTGAGGAGTCATCCTCAATACTTTTTCGTATCGTTTGGGATCCCTTCCCAAACCTCAAAAGATTGGTTGGCATTTTCACACGGGATTCTCGCCTCTTGATGCCTGTAAATGACGTGGCATTTTCATCGTGCTGGTGCTTCATTGTCCGCGCAGTGGCCGCAATGGTCATTTCGAGGGTTTTTTCTCGATGCCGAAAGTTCTTCAATGTCTTCCGGAGAGTGTTGATTTCCTGGATAAGCCCAACATTTTGTTGAAGAATCTCCATGTTGGTGGCTTTGCCGGCCTTTATGTCCAGCAATGCCCGTTCTTTGAGCTCATTAATGGTGTAGACCAAATATTCCTTTTGCCGATTGTATTCGTTTTTGATATTCTGGTCAAGTCCTGCCTCTTGCACTTGGTGTTCCTTAATGTGTAACTTGTACATCTGGGTAATCTGAGCTTTTAGCTTTTCCGGATCCTGAATAAACCGTACGGCACCATGCAAATCACCTCGCAGTCTATGGGCCCGATTAAGAGAGTCCTGAACATGTTGACGTTGCACGCGGATGCGCTGTTCATTCTCCCGCAATTTGTTCTGCAGGTCACCAATGGCATGGTCCAAGTTTGTATTCTTTTTGTGGAACTTTTCTAGTTCATGGTCCATATCTTGTATCTGGTCTTTCATGTCTTTGATTTCATTTTCACGAGGCTCAATTTGCTTTTTCAGCTCCTTGATTTTATAGTCGAGAACAAATTTAAACTTCTCCAGTTCTTGGTTTTTCTTTTTCAGGTCATAGATGCGTTTTTCCTTTTCCTGGATGGTTTCATCGCGTTCTTGGATTTCCTTTTTCAAAGAACTGATTTCTTTTTCCAGAGACTTAATGATGGAATTTAGCTTTTTTTCTTCGTTGAACATTTTTGTAATTTCATTTTTGTGCTCTTCTATTTCTTTTTGCAAGGTATTGAATTTCTTTCGCATGATACCGTTCTCACCTTTCAACCGCAGGCCCGCATCCTTTTCTTCTTTTAATTTCATTTCATATTTTCCCTTTAAATCTGCTATTTCACGGTCAATATCCTCTTCCAACTGCATTTTGGTCTCTTCATGCTCCTTGTGGAGCTGCTTTTGCTCGTCATTGGCCAAGTCCAAGTCATTGACTTTTTCTATAATCTTGGCCTCATAGTATTCAGTGAGCTCATCCAAAGCTTGCTCTTTGGACTCTTCCATGGCACGCAATTGGGTCTCGTAGTTTGCCTGCATACTAGAGCCTTTAACTTGTAACTTTTGGTATCGCTCGTACTCCGCCATTAATTTCTGGTTGTGCTCCGCGTCTTTTTGGTGCATCTGCTTGGCCTGTGCATTGCGAATATCTGTAATCTCCTCCTCGTGTTGTGCTTCCTCTTTATCCTTATCTGCTTTTAGCACTGTGTTTTGAATCTTGAGCGACTCCATTTCTTGAATGTATTTTTCCGTGAGTTCTTTGATCTTTTCGTTGTAGCTCATGTCCTTCAACCGGAGTTGATATTCATTTTCCATTTTCAGTTCTTCAACACGAGTCGTTAATTCCGTCATCATCATTTTCTTTTCATCCAAATCCGATTTGGTGATGAGGACTTCGTCCGACCACACATTATCCTTGTCTCTCTTGAGACCTCGACCCTCTTTGTCGGCGATTTTAAACACATACACCGAACAATCCTCACTGGCGGTAAACAGAAACTGATCATCATGCGAAATGACCATTCTCGCAACGGGCTTGCTGTGAGCTTGATGTTCCTGCCAATCCCCCGGAATACTTAATGGAAACTTAAGGGCCCGAATAGAACCCTCACTTGTTCCAACAAATAACATACGCCCGGACCGCGAAACGGCTACCTGTGTGTAAACACAGTCTCCGGCTGTATTTTCTCGAATAATTTGTGAGTCATTAATCTCTTTGATGCTCTTGTCCGACCCCACCCCATACAAGGTCGATCCATCCGGTCCAACTACAGTCGACGTGTAGCTACATGACTTGGTGACGTTCTCCCCTTCCCTTTTGAAAGTTCGGATGTTCCATTCATACACGGCCCCATCCGCCCCACATGAAATCAATTTTGTATCATCCTGAGTCCAGCATACACTCTTTACCTTGCCATTGTGGCCTTTCAAATTGCCTATGTTGTCGAATGTATATGCATTGAAAATCTGAATGACATTGCCATGTACAGCAGCAATTAAATGCCCTCCATTAGAAAAGCGACATTCTCTGCACGCACGAATAGAAAACTCTCTGAACGGGCGAATGTCATCAATGAGAATATTCATCAAGCGCAATTTATCGCTGAAACCCACCAGCACATGAAGCCCGCTGGGATGCAGCGCGATACTATATGCCTCTTCTGAAAAATATTTCACTAACTCCAGTGATTCTGTCTTGTAGTTCCAAATTCTAACAGTTTGATCGACGGAGCAGGATGCTACTAGAGGTTTGCGAAAACACGTATCAAGTCCAGTAATGGCCCCATAATGAAATGATTGGGAAAGTAGCTGAAACGGACTATCAGAGCCCTTTAAATTCTCCAAATTTGCGAGATTGAGGACGTATGCCTGGTTCTCTTCTGTTATGCACAGTAACATTTCCTCACTGGGACTCAAAGCCAGGGTCGTAATGTCTCCACACGGATTCTCCATCGCAAACTCTTTGACTTTTTCATAGTATGAATCCATTGACACGGCCTCGTAGATACACACTGTGCCCAGCTCCCCAGCACAGATGAACCCTTTTGAGAACTGCACAACACAGTGAACGGACATTGGCTTGGTTAGGGCCGGCTCGTCTACCCCGGCTGGTGGGAACTTGTATGTATTTTCGTTATTCCATTTAAGCACACCATCCTCATACAGAAGTATCTGCGATTCTTTTGTTCCCAGTAACAGTCGGTGCTCGCTTAGCCACACCTGCGAGGTGTAAACGTGACTTATCGTGCTAGACCCAGCCTCATTAGTCTCTTCTCCCTCAGCAATCATTGTGTCTGTGTCGTCTTTAGCTTCAGCATTGGTCTCCTCTGGTAACTTTTCGCTTGTCTCCCCAAGCACACAATTTAGATTCCCCTCTGCATATCGGTAAAGGCGAAATACCCCATCCCCTATCACAGACAGCTGTGTTGAGTCGTGTGGATTAAAAGCCACATTATGAACCCCCTTTTCCATATTCACCGCAGAGCAGCAATGTGCCATGGCTTTGGACTTTTCCCACGTCCAGTACAGCAATGTCCAGTCTGGCGCCCCTCCTTGAGTTATGAGATACTTGGAATCCTGCGAGAATGCCATACTGATAAAAGCTTCACTCTTAATGATAGTGTTGGACAGGGTCTTCCTCTTTCGCAGCGTGTTCAGGTCATAGATGGTAATTGTGGGAGACGCGCCCTTCTCTGCAATGGCCGCATATCTCCTGTTGGGACTCAGGCAACACGCTGTGGTTCCCTGACATCCCTCTGTGCCTGGGATGAACTTTTGTGTCTTCAGCTGGATATTGTACAGGATGGTATTGGCTCCCGCAGGGTAGATAACCGTCTGCTCGTCCAGATAGGACGCCCCCCCTTGCACATCTGCTTTGATCCCGAAACAGAAATTGTGCGAGGCCGCCGCTATCGACGAGATTGACATGATTTAAACGAGTGAGGTGAAGAATACTCTTTCCAAAGCCTAAATGGAAAATAAATCTATCTATATATTGAAGAACGAAGCATGAAAAGAGAGGGATTATAACCACACACACAAAAAAGAAACAAAAGCCACTGCAAAAATAAAATAAATGAAAAATAAATGAGCAAAAAAAATACTAGAAAAAAGTCATATCCATATTAGGAAATGATATCTCCATGGCAACGAGGCAATCACGTGGCGGGGATCAGTGTCCCTTGGGATTTAAGGCAAAGAAAACTGGATTAGGTAATGGTTTATAAGTCACGTGTTGAAATAAAGGCTATTTCATGTTACTGTTAGCGTTGCTGGTTGCTACCCTGCTGTAGCGGATAGACAGGCTGTTTTAAAAATATATAAACCCGGCTAAAAGGCTAAATTGTAAAAACGAAAGGGGAGAATAAATCTGTGTTCTAGTCAAGTTGGAGATACAGGAAGGGGTTGAGCGTATGATTTTTGAACAGAGAAAGATTTAGAACAAGACTAAGGAGAGATAATGGTGCTTCAGAGTGTGTATACAGGCATTAACACACTTGTGGACTCTTATGTGAGGACCTATGAGGAGTCTCTGACTGGGCCAGACACCAGCGAGACCGTGACTCTAGACAGGACTCTTGCTGCCACCCCGTACAATCCCCAGAATCCCTTTAATGCGGAAATGTACGGCCTTTCTGGCTCCTCGTCCAGGGGCCCTGCAGTGGATGGAGAGAATTCAGTGATTGAGAAGAAGGCACGGGACGTGGCCGTGAAGGAAGACGCGAAGGGGTCCTGGGGGAGAGACAAGAAGAGGGCAGTTGCTGAGCATGCCTGCGTGGATAATAGAGAGCATGTGAGTTACTTGGTTGATTCTGTGAGGGGCAATGAGAGGGAAGGGGAACACCCACCCAGTTACTCTTCCGCATCGAGCAGTGGACGCAGTCTTGGATGGGACAGGAAAGGAGTGGCCATTGGGGCAGTGCAAGGGGAACAGCTTGATGCAATAGACACGGCTGAGGAGGAGCGTGATATGTCCCGCAGCAGGGCGCGCGCTGCTGCTAGCATCGATACGAATGCAGGCTTTTTGGGTAGATTGTTTGCCTTTGCTTTTGGGAATCGATACAAGCCAATGGAAGAGGAAGAGCAGGGAGGAACTGCGAGCACTGAAAGCAGCATAAGCATTAGGAGAAGGAATAGCAGTAACAGTGGTCATCAAGAACATGCTAACATGATATCAGAGGAACTGCAAAGTGAAGGGCGTGTGGGACAAGCATTGTTTAATGAGGGCCAAGCGGAAGAAACGTTGGCATCGAATACAAACCGTGTTTCCATGCACAGCCTTCCGCCTCCATATACGGCCCAGGATGCCTCCCGAAGCAGACCTGGTGCCGTTGCAGATAGTGGTCGTTCTATGGGGTGGGCAAGCAATGTTGCGCAGTCACGAGCTGCTCGTGGCGTTGAGGAGCCCTCTCCAATTGTAAATGAAGAATTGTTTAGGGAGCAGGATATTTATGGGCGCATTGATGATTACTTCAAGGAAGAGGTTGAAGATTGTTTTGAAGCATACTGTGAGGTTCAGCAGTCTGCGCGCCCCCTACGAGAACAGCAAGGAATGGTGAGTGAAGAAAATGACATTTATGCCACCGTTCAGAGAGGTGTTATACGAAATGCCCTGCCTTCTTATGAAGTTTCTGAGGCACAAGATATGCTTTTGAAGTTGACAATTATGGAGAAAATCTATCTGGCCTTTTACGAAGAGCCTAACGTAAAGCCCCTTCAAGGCATCGACTACCACCAAGTCCTGATCACTGGAGCTCTTATGGACCTTGTTGCACATAAGCGTATTGATATATTCAAACAGTTTTCTCTTGTGGGCGGCAAATGGCGTGAGTCGGAACGGTACCAGGCGACGGACCATATGAGGGTGGCAGGGGCCTGTTCGGCGGAGAATAGCAAAAAGCGAAAAGGTAAAGGAAAGCTATTTTTCAGGAAAGCAGAGCGTACCAACTCGTCCAAGCTTTCCGAAAAGACCGTAGGAGATAATGTGCCTATTTTGAGAATTCTTAGTGCAAAGCCTACTGGAGTTAGCCTGCTTGACAAAATTTTGAATGCCCTGGTTACTGTTCAGGCAGATCAAGCTTCGTTACGAAGTCTGTATACCAAATTTCAGAACTTACCTATTGAACGGGCAGTGCGTCGCAATTTGTGGAAAAGAGGTATGAATGGTATCGGCCCTGTAGTGAGGGATGGAACGGAAATTGAAGACAGCAAACTGGGGACTCAAATTCACCATGCGGTAATTGCCATGATGCTGGATGTCGTGTTTTTGTCCAACACAGTCACAATGGCAATGGAGAACCTTCCATTTGACCCAGCCATACACCCATTCACTCTTGGCGAAGTGAACTGCAACAAGAAACTTGGTCTCCCCTTGTTTGACTTGCTGGCCTCTATTTATAAAAAGAAACTCGAAGAGTTGTCAATATCAACTCCCTCATCATCAAATAATACACTTTTGGCCGAGAAGGAGCAAATGGAGTTTCTTATTTCGTCCATCTTTTTCTCCAGCCTCTACTTTACGGGATGCGATATGCGCAACCAATTCCCGAACTGCAAATCGCGTGTACTAGACTACGTCTTCCGTGACAGAAGGTTTGGTGTGCTCAAAGAGCGGTGCGCCGTGGACCCAACTGCACCATACCGACTCTTGGTTGAAGCAACGGGGGAAGTCGAGAGCCTTTTGCGGCTGTCTAGTTTTCAAATTTCAGGAAATAGCAAGGCGGGTTCTTACTTGTGTAGGGAGCTTTCAAATATTCTCCGATTCCCATCTTTACTAAAACAATAAATTAATATCAATATAAGAGTAAAGTGTTAAGTGATCCCATTTGCTTTGTATAGTGTCTTTATTTTCTTCCTATTCTTCGCTACTTTCTGATGAATCTTCTTCAAACACACGTTTGTACAATTCAAAAACGCTTCGCAAAACTGGTCGAACATCATCGTGCTGAGTCAATCCCATAAGAAAGGGAAGGAGTTTGAGAAGTTCACAATCTTCCGGGTCATCAAACCAGCTTTCCACGGGGATTCCATTATCTAATTGGTATGCAAATGCGTGTGGAGAATTATCCACAATGATAGTGTGTGCCAAATTTCTGTTGAGCACAGTGAGGTCCTTAATAAAATTACCGCAAACGTCTCTGCAAGAGTCACGGAAAAGTCGATGTTTTATCCATTTGCGTTCGGGGTCAAGAATGGTTAGCAATTCGTCAGCGTAAACCTTTTGCGATGCTGTAAAGACGATAATTTCAAATTTATCCGCCAGAGTGCGCAAGAAAGGTTCCAAGTATGGGCGCACTTTAACATGGATTGGACAAACAGAGCCCTCAAGCTCAAGGGGAAATATAAAATCAGGGTTTTCCAAGTGTTCTGCCGAACAGTGAACCAACGTTTCGTCCAAATCCAGTACCAATGACATTTTCGGAGAATTTCGAGTCTGCATGGGCAGACAAACAATGTCTCTACTCTCCTCGGACATGTCCAGTCGAGGGAGAACCCGGATAAGTTGATAAGAGTCCATGGATACATTTTCCAGATCTAATGATTCGTCCACTACAAAGCCCTCTTCTGCAACCCCAACCAAGTATTGTTCTTCCTCCGTTTGGGTACTCCCCCGTCGCTGTTCATTCCAATTTTCTAAGCACGCCAGGTTATCACCATTTGGAGTGGCTACTGACTGCTGCTGTTCGATAGATTGGTTTAGCAGCCGTTCCTTTATAAAAGCTTTCCCAGATTGTGCACAATTTGGCATAGTTTCGATCGTATCTCGTTGATGCTCCTGTACAAATGGAGTCAATTTCAACTCCCGCAGTTGCTCCTCTGCTATATCCGAAGTGTTCAGCACAGTTTCGTTTAAGTTTGTCGAGTTCAAAACACTAGACTGATCGAGTTCAGTTGTAGTATCTCTTTCGTTGTGCTCGTGATTATGCTCGTGATGGTGATGATGGTGGTGGTGACTAGAAGAACTACTTTGATTAAAATACGTGAACATAGGAGAGAATAGCTTTTCGCTGCTTGCACTATTATTATGCGCATCCATCATCGACGAATTCGGCGACACGTCGCTATGCACCACAAAGTCGTGCTGGTGAGAGTTCTCCTGTACAATCGCCCCAGCAATGGGAGGCGGCTGGTTCATAAACAGGCGGAATGACCCTTCAACTTCCCGTTCGCACTCTTCCACCCGCTGGGTTCCATTCACTACGCCAATATTTCTATTTTCATCGACATCCATATTCTTATCTCTTTCGGTGGCGTGTTCGACCTCATCCTGGGGGGCTTCTTGGATGATTGGCTCCTGGGCAGTAATGTTCTTTCTACCCCGCTCCAGCCCACTCTTGCGGATACAATATGCGATGAGATTCTGCTGCAAGGTTCCTGTCAAGCGACTGCTCTGATACACCGGGTGGTTGAGAAGTGTGTGCTGATACTTTTTGAACCGTTTCAGATCCACTTCAGGTTCAGTTGTCTCGGGCAGCCCCTCCTCTTCATATTTGGCTGCTTTTCTACCTCGAGGTTTTTTTCCTTCAGACCCTCTTCTCCCCAAGGCATTCTCACCTTCCCCTGCTCTCCCCTTCCCCTGTTTCTCCCCCTCCTCCATTATATCCTTCATTTCCTCTCCACTTCTCTCCTGTGTCTCACACATCCTTCCCCCTTCCTCCTGTACCTCCCAATATCCACTCCCTCTCTTCCCCCTCACCACACCTTGCTCCTTTCGCAGACGGCCACTTCGTCTGGGCCCCTGCTCCACCCCTTCGTCCATCACTGCAGCCTGATCTCCGCCCACAACAGGTACCCATGCCCCCGCCGATATCGACACGGCGTCCTTCTTTTGACACTTCTTCACAGACGCAATAAAGTTCCCTGCCGCCGCCATGGCAGCATCATTGATACTTGCGGTGGCGCTGGAAGGAGAAAGGGGAAGAGGATTCATTGGATTGTGAGTTGCTGTTTCTGAAATCTTGGTCATTCCCTTCTCCAAACCCTCTTGCTATCACTTCTTTGGGGTGGTTTCCTCGAGTGTTGCTCTTCCCGTCAGAGTAAAAGAAAGAATAAAAGGCGAAAATTCAGCTCTCACTTCCTTTTCCCTCTCTCTCGTTCTTTTCGTTTTCTTGACTCTTTTTTCTTCGAGTCAGAGGATTAAAGAGAAATTGCGGTTTCCTTTCTTTTCTTGTTTCTTTTCCTTTCCTTTGCGGTGTTTTATTACCCGAAATTATCAAATCAAAATCAAACAGACAAACAAAAAAGAATAAAAAAATACAGAAATAAGAGAAAAATAAAATAAATGCAGGAGAAAAAAAATAAACAACTGCTAATTCTACTGAAAAAAAAAAAAAAAAAAAAAAGGGAAATTTTACGAAAAAAAAAAAAAAAAAGAAAAAATGGAGAGGCCGGGGAGTGGGGACGGCAAAGATTGTCTGCAGTTATGCAAAGATCCAAAAAGAGTCAAAGTCTCAAAGGACATGAACAGGCTTAATTTCCTCTTTCATGGTGTTCAGTATGGTATTAGCTCTATACAAAAAATGTGGTTTACAATTTAGATGCTCCCCATGCAGGGCCATGTTGCAATCAATACTAATAGCGCTAAGGTTTAT
>PDIM01010367.1:41980-64230 GCA_002811675.1 Ichthyosporea sp. XGB-2017a
TATTTTTTTGTTGTTTTTGTTGGAAATCTCTTTTGATAAATATCCAACAACTCTTACTTTTTTTGTTTTTTTTTTTGCTTAAATTACTATAATCCGTCACCATGCAGGCGTGGATGCTTTATCTCGGTGGCGTTGTCATTTGTATTATACTCCTCATTATCAAATCCCTCTCTAACAAAAACAAAGCAAAACTAAAAGCAGACTCGGATGCTGCTTCTTCTTCTTCTTCTTCGGTGGTGCAAGGAGGAGCCAGTTCTGGTGTAACTGCAGCCGCCACAAGGAACAGAGGACCGCGGAATCGAATGAGAGGAGGAGGAGGAGGAGAACAAGGAAGAACAAGAAGAGGAGATTACGAAGAAGAAGAGGAGGGGAATCAGTCACGTGGGATTAATCACGAAGGAGGGGCTGAAGGAGATTTGAGTGATGGGGAAAGGGAAGAAGCAGTGAAGGTGATTGGGAAAAAGAAACAGGCGAAACTGGAAGCGAAAGAGGAGCGACGGTTGGAACGGGAACGGGAAGAGCGAGAACGGGCGGAGAAGAAGCGGCGTGAGGAGTTGATTTACCAGGAGAGATTAAAACAGGAGGAGAAGGAGAGACTGGCAGAGGAGCTGGAGGAGAAACGGGAGCAGGATCGGTTGGCGGAGATTGCGCGGAAGGAAGAGGAGGAGTACCAGAAGTGGAAACTTTCAATGGAAGTTGGGGACGAAGGGGAAGATGCCGCGGATGGAGATGGCGGGAAGGCGAAGGAGGAGGATTTGATTAACAAATTTGTGGAGCATATCAAGGAGAATAAGGTGATTGTGCTGGAGGATTTAGGAGTGAAGTTTAAACTGAAACAACAGGACGTGATTGTTCGCGTGAAGAAGATTGAGGAGATGGGGCTTATCACGGGACTGATGGATGATCGAGGAAAGTATATTTATATATCCGAGAAGGAGATGAAGGATGTGGCAAAGTTTTTACGCCAGCAAGGACGCGTATCTCTGCAGGATATCTCCGAGAGGAGTAACAGGTTGATTGATTTGAATTCAGCGGCAAAGAAGGACAATGTACAGGCGAAAATTAACGTTGCTTAAATTTGCAATAATAAAGTATAATGCGATATTGCGCAAGTTTCGTTGGGACGAAAAACATCCATAAGACGAAAGGCGATTCAAATCTTTTATTCTAACGATATGCCTTTTTTCAATTCTTCGATCAGGCCCAAATCAGTAGGGGTATAATCATCCTGTGTCTTCATGTTCTTCCATACGTCGATGTAGTTTACCCCCACCCGGTTTTTAAAAGGCGGCTGGTGTGCATTGAGGACTTGTGTGGGATTAGCGGTAAGATAATCCTCACCAATAAAAGACGGTGCCATCTTTACAAATACAAACTCGGAACAACACCTGGAGGGCGATGCAATGTTGGGCTCTTTGTGGGCAACAGCGTAATTGCCAAACCGAACAAAGTTCAGCATCAGTTCGTGAGTTACTAGATAGGCTTCTTGCCAGGAGTATCCATAATTCTCCCCAGAGTGAACTTCGATTAAGATTTGCTCAAAATTAAACTGTGGAACGGCGGGTTGCTCCGGTGTTGGCTCCACAAAGTACTCCTTAAATGTTGCATACTCTGCCCCTTCGACGTCAATCTTTAACACAGTAATGGACACTCCTTCATGTCCCAACGCACTGATAACTGTTGGGAGGCGATAAACCTGTCGATCAAGCAATTTCCCATCAGCATCAACAGGTCCATCAGTTCCGGAAACACCCCATTTGTGGTATTTAACAAAGCCGGGGGGTGTTGGATTCTCCACAGTGTGATCAAAAGTGTGGATTTCGCAATATGGATACAGCTGGTGTATAGATTCCTCAAAGCCATATTCATTATTAGAACCAACCGAGTACACCAAGCATTTTCTTTGGCCACCGCCAAGAAGTCGCTCAGGATCACACAGCCACTTTCCTCCTTCTCCTATGAGGCCCAGGCGCATCTCTTCCGGACAGGAAATTTCCGCCTCCCAGGCTGTTTGGTAGTACACGTAAGCATCGCTAAATTGGAAATTTGTTATGCCATACATATTCAGCAAACGCTGTCGTCTAGCAATCTTCTTCACACGCTTCCACTGCTCGTCAGGAAGGCAAAAGATCCCATTGCTATCCTTCAGCGCCTCTTCGCATCCAAATGACGCTGGTTCGTGACGCGACGACAAACTGTTAAAAACTTCGGTTGCGATTGCCCTAAAATGAGAGTCCCTGACGTCTTCCATTTGAAGATTTGCATTCCAGGTATTTTGAAATGGCACTGCTGGTGAAGGGGATTGCCCACTAGGAGGGCTAGCAGCCTTGTACAAAACAAAAAAAAGAATGATACAGAGAAGCAGAAGGGCAAGCATCACTCGTCGATGAGAACGGGGGGAGGAAGTGATTGTGAAGAACATTGTCTGATACATGGACAGCAACTGCGTAGTGAGACTTTTGGATTCCTGTAAATGCTCACAGTCGATCACCATTGCCTAAATAACTCACAAACTTACAATAACCAACACAACACAAATCAAAATCAGGGATCTTTGTCTTTCCTCTTTGCAGATAACGACGGGACGGAGATGGAGATGCTTTTACTCAATCCAGCCTCAAAAGGAAAAACAATGCGACATACCAGAAGACAGGCAGTCTTGTCCCCTCCAAATTCCATTTAAAGCATCAGCTGTGCACAGCTGCACCTATAAATTACAAACTCCCTTAAGGGAATTAAAACTTAAAGGGGCAGTTTTTTTTTTCTATCACATTTTTTTTATTGTGATTATTTGATTCTTCGGATTATTTCAGATAGCTTTTTTTTAAAAAAGGCTCTGGTCTGTTTGTTAGAGGTCCACAAAGTGGGTTAGAAAGAGTGAGATAAGACAAATACAAAGTGTTGAATTACTGAATTGATATATATAATATATTATATATGGTGAATAGATAAAGTTTCTCTTAACATGTCAGATGCATCATCATACGCCTTCTTCTGCTTCCACTTTCGAAAGATAAGAAGCAAAATTCCCACCTCCCCCTGTACCGGAACCACCACCACTTGATATCGCTGCGCCTGTTGCACCCGCAAGCCCTCCCAGCCCCGCACTGGCCCCAGAATTAAGTCCTATCCCGGTATCCAGCATCGCCATCATCCCCGACAAATCCACATTGTTCGCTGCTGTGGCCGCCGAGAAGAGTCCCCCGGGGGTTGGTGCCGCCCCGCTGCTGATAAAGTTCCCGTTACCAATCCCTGCCACTCCAACCGTGCCCGCGGGTGGTGGATGAGACATGCTCGTGTTTTGCTGCATGCTATTATCCAACACTCGAGACTCGGTATTAAGAAGAAACTTGAATTCGTCATGTTTGCGTTGCATCTTTACATTCAAAACCAAAATAATAATTGTCAAAACCAAAATATAATAATTGAATAAACACAAGATATTTTCCAAACAAGACAAAAAAGACATAATAGAAATCAAAAACTTACATCTTTTAGTCGCTGCTTCGTGTTAAGATGATCCTGTTCCAATGCCTGTCTGACAGCATTCTTCTCCAGCTCATTCTGCTCAATTTGAGCCTTCTGCAGTTCCAATTTATCCATCAGTTTGCCCAGTTTCTTTTTGTATGACGCTTTAACCTTCTTTGCCGCATTAAACAGTTCATCATAACTGCTTTTTATCGATGCAATCCCTTCTTCCAACTCCTTCCGCTCCTGCATATTCTGCTCCTTTAATTGCTCCCGCTCTTTCGTGAGTTTTTCCTTTTCACCCACCCACTTGTGCCGTTCTCGTTCCAGCAATACCAGGCGCTCCTCAGTCCGCACAAGACTATTTTCACACAACTCCTTCTCGCGTGCACAAACAACCATTTTTCCCTCCAACTCAACGAGATTTTTCTGCATAGAACTCAGCTCATTCAGCGCCTGTTCCTGCTCATCGCGTTTTTCAAGCAGTTCTTTCCGGTTACGGTCTACTTCCACCCGACTGTGATCCACCTGGGCCAATTTGGATTCCAGCTCAGCCTTTTCTTCATTCAACTCGCGCAGTCGCGAACTAAGCTGTTCCTCACTGGAGATTTTCGTCGCCTGCAAACTATTCAATTGCGCCTCCAATTCACACTTTTGATCTTCCACCAGTCGGATTTTCTTCCACTCTTCCTCCCGCGCCTGATGCACTCGCGCCACCGATTCCTTTTCCTGCTCCTCCATTTTCATCTGCAGGTCATGGATCGTCCCTTGCAGCTCCTCAATCTGAAACTTATCCGTCTCAATGTGCTGCTGACACGCCCGCACCTCTGCCTCGAGTTCATTCTTCGCCTCCAGAAAGTCCATCTTCAATTGACTATACTCGATATTAAAGTTATGCACCGTGTCCTCACTCTTTGCACGCAAATCAGATACCTCACGCTCCAACTCCTCAATCTGATGCTGAAAATCCACACTCTCCTTCCGATACGTCTCCGCCTCATTCATCGCCCGCTTATTCGCCTGTCGCAGCGAATCCAACTCACTCTCCGCCTCTTTCACATGCGACTTTGCCTCGCTTAGCTGCCGCGCGTGAAGCATCCGCGCCTGCTCCGTCTGCACATTGTTCTGCTCTTTACTCGCACGCACTTCAGACAGCTCTGTGAGTAGATTTTGCATTTTAACCTGCATTTCCTGATTATCCCTCTGCAACAATCGCATATTCCTCACATCCCCACTCTCATTCGCACTCGTCTTCTCATTTTGTAAATCACTAATCTGCTGTTTCAAATCCCGCACCTGCGAGCTGTGGATACACATAATCTCACTAATGTGGCCTTTGGTTTCAAGCAGCTGCTGCTCGTGCACGGTTTTAAGCAGTTCATGATCCCTGCGCAGTTGAAAAAAACAGCTTCGGTACTGCTCCATATCCTTCAAAAGCGTTTCGCATTTCTGCCGATGGGGGATCTCCAATTCCTCGAGGATTTGCACACGAAGCATCTCAATCTCCTTCGGGCTCATAATGTGCTGCCTCATATCGGAGATTTTCGCATCTTTAATATCATTTTCTGCTCGTAATTTGGAGATTTTAGTTTCTAATTCTTGTTCCCGGGATCGGAATTCCTCCATCAACTGCCCGTGCCGCTCCTTCAGGTCCTCATTCGACGACGAAAGCTGCACGTGGGCAGATTTCAACGTTTCGAAATTACATTTGAACGTTTCGTTCTCCATCCGCAGTTTGGTAATCAGCGATAATGTGATATTGAGATCATTTTGTAGATCCACCACGGAATGGGAGCTACCAATCTGCGGGGGAAGGCCCCGGGAAGGAAGATTAGGAGGAGGAGAAGAGGGATTAACAAGATGTGGCTGCTGAGAAGAAGAAGAAAGCGCCGCAGCAGCAAACGAAGAAGGATTTTGATTATTTTGATTTGGCTGGTTATTGTTATTCGTTGTGTTGTTATTTCCACCTCCCATTGAGGGATTTGTGGTGGAGTTTAGTTGAGGAGATTCCATTACTGAAGAAGAAGAAGGGGCGGGGGGAGGGGGAAAGGAGGAAAGAGGGATGAAGAGAGGAGGGATGAAAAAGAAACACAAGAAAAAAGAACTTTTTGTTTCGGGTTAAATTAAATCTTGCTGATTTTTAAAAAATGATTCAAAAAAGAAAACAAAATGAAAAAGGAAATAAGGATTTCTTTTTTTTTCTTTTTAATGTAATCAAATTAACTCAAAAACGAAAATCTAATGTAATTATAACAAAAAAAAAAAAAAAAAAAAAAAAAAAAAAAAAAAAAAAAAAAAAAAACTGGTTGTTATTTTAAGAACAAAGGTAGCCTATAGGACAAATGAAAATTACCAAAGGGAGAAGAATGATGACGATGGCGCCATCGATCAACACATCCATCAATCCTGGCCACCGCGCTGGCTTGGAACAACATTACATAATATGTACTGTAATTAGGGGCCGATGAAAATAATTAAGAACCCATCAAATATATGGGAGGATAAGTCCTTCAAATGCACAAGCAAAATATAAACTGCAGGAAATATTAATTTGGTGAAGACGTGGGGAAGGGAAGAGCAGGTGCCAGGTTCTATGAACTTTTCTTCTACTTTGACGCGAGCTATTTTCAGGACTATTATAAAAGGAGAACGAGTTGACTGGACACCCACACGGGGGTTAAACAAAACCAAAAGATCTCTTTGTAGCTGATTTTAATAAGTTGATTTTCGAAAATGGATCTCCACCCACATGTTGTTTCTTCCCTGATGGTATTGTGTGGGGGAGTGTTTATGTTATTGTTGCTTCAAACACAAATCGTATATGCGGATAGTATCTTGCCTGCCCCCAATTCCCCCCGTGATTTGATGACCCGCGTGGACACTGCCCGCATCTCCCAGACAGTGGCTGAAGACATCTCCCATCAGGTGAGTCAGTGGGCCACCACCCCAGATGCTGGGAAATGGAAAAACCAGTTAGACCCCAGTGAGTTTTCCGAAAAATTGCGCTTTGTGAATGGGAATATCAGTAGTATGATCAGCCCCAGTCTGCAGAACGAGTTGTATACGAATTATATCAACACCGCTCAATATGCCAAAGATGTCAAAACGTTCACTGGCTCGGATTTCTCCAGGTTGTCCCCTCCTCACTTCCGTCGAGTTTACACCATGATGACCCAAAAGGAGTACGATGCCTATTGCCCGAAGGCGTTCGGTGCTGCGTGGGGGAACGCGGATGGTGCCAAAGTGCTGAATAGGACAGCTACCCGTGTTTTTGCTGGTGCCCATGGAGGTGTCCCATCCGATGCCATGGTGCAAGCGAAATTGAATCAGGTCATTACCCAATTGGAATCGGGAGCGAAAAATTCCGCCAGGAAGATGGTTGTAAACCAAGTAAATGATGCCACCAAGAAAACTTCTTCAGACTCTTCCAACCGTGCTGTCCGAGCCCTTGACCCGTCCACACTAGCGGAGGAAATGTTCGACTACTTTTTCGGGGACGAATTCTCTGATGAAAATATTCAGGTGAGTAATGAGGATAGGTTGCATTTGTTCGAAGATATCTCAAACGCAATGGATGGTGAGGGAAATTTTCATGAGACATCAGCGTTTAAGAGTAGAGTAGAAAAGATTGGTGACGAATTGAGTCATGGATGGGGCAAATTGGTGGAAAAGATGGTGACGGAACCTTTGGGGTGGCTTTCTAATTTCCTTTTCAATGAGGGGAGAGATAATATTCAGGAACACGCTAATAGGGAGCAAGAGTGGGGAATTGAGCTCATGCCCTACTTGGAGAATCATATCACCAATGAAGACACGTCTTTTGACAAGGAAAACTTCGTTCAAAAACAATTCCATGAGATGTATGAGACATGGGTTGAGCAAGAACTTGGAGATGCGCTGAGTGACCAAGGCATTGAAATGACAGAAATGGTAAAAAGTGAAAAAGGAATTGAGCAGTTGGAATCCATCCGAGATGCCACTGCTGAGAAAATCAAAGGCATGGATCCCAAAAACAATGCCAAAGATTTGGAAGCATTGCAAGCTCAATTTGGAGATATTGCAATTGATATGGCCAAAGCAATAGACCCAAGCATCGAGCCCAATGCTAATGACCATCCAGTTGACCCCCACCCGAACCATGGGAGGGATGACCCTGACGTCCATCCCGATGATCCTTATCCAAACGATGACCCTCACCACGAACTATAAATAAAGGACCAGCGGCCCCTCTCAATGTGAGCGGGCAGCTGACTTTTTATAGTTACTTCTGTTTTTGCGATTTGTCCTTTATTGTTTGTGGATTCTCCACAAAAGTATTTCATTATTCACCACTCGCGGAACAGGACGACTGGGACGGGGACGGGACGCTCACGGTTAACGGTCAGTGAAATTAAGCCAGTATGCATTTTTAAACTAAAACATTATGAGCTTCCATCGGATGGTATCCACCAATTGGCATTCGTAAGGATTCTATCGCTATTCGTGACACAGTTGTAGGGAGAGGACGAACAAGTATACCCATTGTTTGCTGTGCACTTTTGTTCCGTGCTAAAAATATTGGCAATGTTAAGTTTTACACCATAGTTATCCAACACGTATTGCTGTTTCTGGTACAAAGCACTGAAAACATTGCGTTCACACCACGTCCATTCTTTGAGTTGCTTCATCGTAAAATAAGGTGTGCGGTAGTCTGCATACCAAATACTATTCAAATACTTAAACGTGACATCGGGCTGAGGACATTGTTGACCAGTACTAGCTCCCATTGTAACTTCGGCATTTGGGTATGGATTATCAATGACTATTTCGGCAGTATAGTCATAATCCTTGTCTCCAGCTCTATACGAGCAAGTGGGTACTACCTCTCCATTGATTTTTGAAGGATTGGTCTTTTTCTCATCCAATACAAGTACTCCGTTGTTGTTCTTAGAGGCATATAGAATATCATTTAAATCATAGCATGCCTGTGCATAACCACCATTGAAGCATCTGGATGTAACAACCACCCATGGCTTTTTAGACACTTCATCAATCATGTAGTTGACATTGGTTACTGCAAGCACCTGGCCATTGAGCTCGTGGAAAGTTTGGTTTATGCTTTTCGGGGTATCGGTGGTTAAGATGGTGCTTCCTGGCATTTGAGACGTCTGTCCATGGACTTTTCCTGTTGCTCTTTCCTTCACCGTCATTTGAACACTATTAATATTAAGCTCGGAAAATGTTTCAAACATGGCTGTATACTCATTGGCATAGACAAAAAGTTTCTTTTCATATTCTTGGAGAAGCTCAGGATTTTTTGCAACTTCGGTGCTACCCATTTCACGTACCTCCGTGCTGGCCATGGAAACGTTTTTGTATAACTCATAAGCTACTTTGTCCAGATCGCTTTCGTCGTAAAAGAAATCTGTAACAAAACACAACCTAGGATCGGTAGCACAATTATGTGTGGTCTCCTCCAAGGCAGCATACTCGTTTCTCAAGTCCCAATAAAAGTTCATCTCTTCATCGGAAACGACACCAGAAGCCATATCCAGGAGAGCATCTTTGTTGGTGATTTGTTCAATCACATGAGGGACAGAAAGATAGTTTGAATAGGTGGCACTCACAATTTGACTATTACCTTGTTCATCCAAAGCAGCACACTTTTCAACAACTTCATCTTTCAAAGCAATAACGTCAGCTGGACTCGAGATGCTTGTCGTGTCTACTTTCACACCGATGACATCAAAGTCACCGCTAATGTGAACTGTCTCATCAAAGCTTGAAACTGCTTCATGGAACTTCGCATTTGCGTGCACATTAAACAAACCCGCCTTATAGGCGACATCCAATTCAGCGGTCAGCTCCTGCATGCTACTCTCGGAATCGGTTTCTACTTGAAGATTGGCGCTCAAATAGCATCCAGTTCGGTAAGAGCTGTAAAAGTTGCCACCATACGTTTTAAAGAAGTTGCTCGTATCATTGTTCAGAAGTTTCAAAGGATCAGCAGCCATCCTCAATCTCTCGGTCTCTAAATTCGCTTCTTTGTGCGTCACCATGAAATCCAAGTTGAATGTTATTCTGTTTTTCTTGGTTTCAGTTTTCTTTGCCATACTTGCACTGGCAGTAACAGTTAATCCATATCCAGACCCACTAAGTTTGGCGGACGTGCTCATGCTGTTCATCTTATCTTCCTCAGTTTCAATCTTTGACACCCGCTCGGTCATCATAGGATAGTCTGAAATGACGCGCTTAAACGAAGAAGTTTCGAACACACCAGACACCAGATCAGGTTTGTTTGTTATGGTAGACACACCAGCACCAATTCCGCGGCTTTGCAATGGATCAGTATTGAAGTTCATATCAGGAGTAACAGCAACATGATAGCGACTGCTGGCAGTTTGGGCTTGACTCGACACATACGCCTTCAATGAAGGCTCGCTCATGGCCTCAAGCGCCTTCTTTCCTGCACGAAGGAAAGGGCGAGGGCGTCTGGCAGGCTTGGTAGCATTGCTGCAAAGCGAGGTGGCGAGCAGCAATAGACAAATCACTAAGCAAATTAGTGAGGCGGACTTCATGGTTAATTATCAAACTATTTTCAATTTTGTTTTTTTTTTTGCAAAAGCAATATTTTTGTTTGTTTGTTTCTTTTTCCTTTTCGTTGTTGTTAATAGATTTAGCTGTTTTAAATCTCTTGTCAGATATATTGTTGAACTCAATAAATTGACATTAGTCTGTGTGCTTTTATAGTTTGCTACGGGTACCTGGGTACCTGCTTTGCCATTGTTAGTCTTGTTATTTGTTAATGTTTCAGTAGTGCAAGGCAATTAGTTGTTAATTGTTTTTGTGTTCCAGAGAAACTCAACATTTAAGATGGAGTGTATTCCCATGAAATGGTCTAAAAATAAATTAAACCACAAACTCCAATAAAATAAATTCAAAATGCATTTGAATGGGAAAATAAAAAGGAATTTTCACTTTGAACAAATTGCAACATGAGTCATTGCCCATTGCCCATTGGCCAATGTAATTTACAAATAAGGCTATCTTCGTACAGTAAAACCCAAAAGAATGGCTATATTTTGATTCTGTATCACTGGATTCTTTGAAGCTTCATTGATCAATATCATAAACTTTGATAATTAAAGATGTTGGGGCAGCCAATCAGCTCCTTTTAAATATCCTGGATTATACTTTTTTGGACATTTTTGGATCATTTCATTGGGTCACATTGGCATTTTCTCTCCAAGTTGTGTCTATTTTTTAAAGTGAGGCTCCTTTTTCTCATTCTTTCGATCTGAATCTTAAGTTAATTGACTGCAATACTGCAGGATTTTAAATTTTCTACATTGTTTCTTTCTTTTTATGATTTGGTCCTTTGAAACCAGAAATAGAATTTTCATATCAAGCCTCTGTCACAGGTATTTACCAGGTTCCCACCCTTGCAATTATCCTCCTGCAGTCACCTTTGGGCTGTGAATGTTTTTCTTTCCAGATGCTAGGCATCATGGGAACCAATTTGGTCACTGGTTTCGATTTTGAGATGAAGCTGGTCAAGAAAAATAGAAACACAACATCCCTAAAGTTATGCTTCTCACTTGAACCTCTCCTATAAATAAAGCCAAGTTGAGTGTGGAGAGAGCAACTAAATTAACAAACAATTTTCGAATACAATTTGGATCTATTTCAAACACAAAAAGAAGAACAACAAGATTTACTTTTTAAAAGATCCTTAACAAATACATCTTTTTCAGTAACCGCGCACACTGCAAGAAACAAAGCAAAACATTAACTTGATATGCTTGCTCAGATCTGCTCAGGCTTGATACTCGCGGCAGCATGCCTTGCGATTCTCGTTGCTCCGCTTGTCCGGGGAGCTCCCAACCCTGGCCGCAATCGTGACCTTCGTAGTGACAACCCTTACTACATCATGGCTACTTCACCCAATGGCTTTAATTTGTACCCGTGCCTCAACCGAACAGAAAGCATTGGGTCAGGCGTCCCTGACCCTCTTACCAGCAACCCCACCCTTAGTGGAACACCTTTCAAACTCTCTTCGATGAAGATTACCACCCAATATAACTCTGAAGTTAAATCTTCTGTAGAGCTAGTGAAGACGCAAAGTCAAAAGTCAAAGAGTATTGGAGGGTCATTGACCGTGGATGGATCTGGATGGGGTGTCACAGCCACAGCAACAGCTGGCTATAACAAACAGCTGACCACTACTGATCGCTCGCAATACTACACCGTCACTTACGATGTCGACTCCACTAAAGTTGTCTTGAATTACGACGATTTGAAGCTTAATGACAAGGCTGAAAGTCTTCTGATCAATGATCCTGAGACTTTCATTAGAGTCTATGGCAGACACTTCGTCCAGAGTTATACTATTGGTTGCCAGCTCTCTGGATTTAATCAAATTACATCCCAAACAGTCAATGAAGCCAGTGATATTTCAGCAAGTTTGGAAGCTAGTCTTAAGAAAGGCCCTTATTCCGCTTCGGGTAGTGCAACTTTCAACCAACTGGTAAACACCACCAATGGAAAAACTACTGTTACTGGTCAAGCAACTGTTTTAGGAATTGAGCTTCCACCTGAACTAGTGGCCGACAGTGATTTGATGAATCCATCGGGAATTGCGAACTATCTGGAATACATTCCTGAGCATTGCCCAAAGTTTACTGACGATGATATTTGCAGCGAGAAAGCCGAAAATCAAGGATACATTACCAAAGCATTTGTTGCCCCTCTACTTGATGTCCCAGCCATTAGCAAACTGGTCAACACCACAGAGCGCCTTGCTTTGTTTAAAGGCGATCTTGTTTCTTCGGATGAGATGAACAGATTTTGGACTCTCTACATGCAGTATGACAATCTTCAGCAACAACTTGAGACATGTCTGGAAGGCATACACTCTTGTTTTGCTTCCCAGTGGCAGTATGATGAAGAGTATGTCACAGAACAAATGACCTCAATTTTGGAAGATGTATGGCAAAACATGAACTCCATGCAGGATATTTCATCTTCGGAGAACCCCAGCAAAGCGATGCGAGAGGCATCCGACACTTACTTGCTCGATTTGGAGGGACAACTGAACGAATATGAAGACAAAATGGAAAAGCTTCAAGCTTCAGCTGAAATTCGTTTGTCGGGAGCTGCTGTTCATTTGCACGTCACTAATCCCAATGAAACAAAACATGACTATTCCTACGAATTTCCTCACACTTTAACCATCAATACCAATGCAGAGACAATTGCAGATGTGAGCAATTCCCACACATATCACGGCTGGGATGGTGATGCTATTCTTGGAGGAACAATGATGAATGTTGCGTATCTATCCAGTGTTACTGGACGAGGGCAGCTTGCCGCTTCTGTACTATGCACCAATGGTTTACCCAAACTTCAATGCTTCACCTACAAAGACGTGCTTGCATCGGCGGTTGAATACAACACTCTGGATCAACTAGAGCACACGGTGTATGTTAATGCAAGCGAATGCACAGAAGGCGAAGGTAGCACTCTCCAATGGCAATTTACTGTTAAAGAAGACTTTTCATCTGGGGTTGATACCAGCAAGCTTGGCAGCCCATATGGCTCCATTTGCCCTTATGAAGTCCAGAAAAAGGCCTTATACCAGTTTCCTGAATTGGAATATAGCGCTAAGTACAGGAATGATCTTCTACATGATACCCTCGGTGCTTTTTGCGACGCAAAAGAGTCAGATTATATGGCTACTTGCAAAAAGAAGGAAGCCTGCTGTCAAACTGGAACATATTGCTATTTCAACGATAATTGTGTCTCGTACAATGCGGTAGGCTCTAAACATAAGCCTGTAAAGGTTGTCTAGACCTCATTTGATTAAGAAATAAACAGAAACAATATTCTAGAATAGTTCGAGGAATAGTTTAGAAGACCTAAAAAATAATTTTTAGACCAGCAGGAGGATTTTAGACCCACTGATAATCGCCCAGGTCAAGTGATATTTTTTTTTTACTTTTTACTTTTTTACTTTTTACTTCTTATTTTTACTTTTACTTTTTGATCAGGGATGGTTTTGATTTCTATAGGGTGCACCAAGAAAAGGTGATATGAATTTACGATGCTTTAGAATTCAGAAGTCGTGCAGCTGCCAGCTGCTGCCAAATTTTGCCTTTTTTCTTTTTTCTTCCTTTCTTCCTTTTCTTTTTTTCTGTTTGTTGTTTTGTTCTTTTTTGTTTTGTTCTTTTTTGTTTTGTTCTTTTTTGTTTTGTTCTTTTTTGTTTTGTTCTTTTTTGTTTTGCTGGTTTATTTTTGTTTGTTGATTTATTGTATTTGTTGATTTATTGTTTTGCAGAATTGTTTTTGTTTGTCGGTTTATTTTTGTTTTTGTTTCAAAGTTGCGTGAAGAATTGTGCCAAGGTGGCTAAAGAGAGCCAGAGTAGGCCCGTTCAAAGTGGAGCAGACCCAATCAGAGTTTGGGCCATACTCCCCCAAAGGCTGAGTGCATGAACAAGGTTAGGGGCCTCCTTGCTCATAACGGTGAAGAAAAAGCCAGGAGAAGACATGATCTAGGTTGTCCCCAACCATACTACTGACCACGCTACAACTGGCTTAATTTCTTCGGACCGGTCTCTGCTAGCACATGCTGGCAAAGGCCCCAGCCCTAAGCGAGTTATTGAGGTTGAAAGACAGGACAACGTAACCAAAACAAAGAGCTGTGAGAATTGTCGGAATAATTAGGGGCCCTTAAGTGACCCACACATCCATATATGGAAGGTACTGCTAATTACAAATTACTCAAGCAGTATGGCAGCCAGCTTGTAATTACAGTACTGTAGTATGTAATTACTGCATTGCCACGTGTTTTTCCGATCCACAGCGGCTTCATTGACAGAGAACCTCGTAAACGACCCGCCTCTCGGCGGGCTATTCTCTCTACAATGACATTGATGAACCAAGAACATGAACATACAGAGAATAGAGAAATGCTTATAAGAACCCACCCACAAAAACTAAAGAAAAGAAAAGAGCAGAAAGAAATCAAAGAGTGGGCTTCAGGTGTAATCCAAATCTTAACCAGACATCATGAACAATACTTCTGTGCCTATTATCGCACTTCTAATGTTAACTGTTCTACTGATAACGGTTAACATAAACAAAGCAAGGGGTGCTGTTATCCTTCCAGTCAGATATGATAATGGCACTCCCTCAACGGCACAGAATCAGTCAGGGAGCATTGCGCCTCAACGCAGGACTACCCGTAACAATTCAAACAACAAAGGTCATTTCATTCAGTTTTGTGGTGATCCAAAGTCGCTGCTAAAAGATCATTGGATTGAATTTGCCCCCGATGCGTACTATACCACCTATTTAAATGGAACTGGCACATATTTGACAAATCCGGTAGTGCCCCTCCCAGATTTGGACCAATACCAGACCTTTTATATGAGAACACTTAATTATAATCATGTTCTTGATCGACGTCCAGATTCTTTTGGTGTTAGTTTTCGCTCTGTTCAGTGTGGAAATGTTAATGTCTCCCTATCCAAAGTTCCCTTCCACAGTAATGCGAGTAATAAGCCACTATACAATGACGGTAGACAATCTGTTAAGTTCACTGTCACTGGTCCAGTTCCTGAGGGAATAGTAATGACACTAGTCTCCCTTAACACGTGGAGGGTAAAGGATTTGTTCTACCTTGATTATGCTTGCGGCAATGATGTCACTTGCCCATTGCCCATTCCTATGCGACCAGAACTAAGCTATTTTAAAATTAGAGACTCAGATTTGATATCTGACCATTGGGTTCACATAGCTTCCGCTTTGTCTCACGCTAAGTTCAACTGGCTTTCAATCACAGACTCATTTGTAACCGAATATATCCGATGGCCAGAACGGAACGACCTACATGATAACGTGTTCTATTTAACAACCAAGTCAGGACCTGAGTCAGGAGAGCATATTCGTGATAGATTTACCAACATCCGGAATTTCCAGTGTGGAAATATGACTGCAGAACCGGTTCAAAACGACGAATTCCTAAAAGTAAGTTGGAACGGTACTTTGCCACAGGGATCAATCTTTGAGTTAGTCCCCCTGAGTCACGGTACGCCTTTAACTTACGACATCATTTGTGATATCCCAAGCTTTAATGTCAAGGGATTTGCCCTCAAATTTTGTGAAGAAACCATATCCAATTTTCGTGCCAGAATAAGTGAAAGTTGGGAATTTGAAGGAGGCGATAATCTTTCCAATGCAATGGCCTTAGGGCAGCATGTTAAGATGCCAAGTCCGAAAATTGGAAATGTGCTTTACGTTCAAATTTTCCACAAAAATGTTCCGAATCGAGGTGACCCGGACTTTGCCAGGTTCTCCTTCCCAAAACTAACATGCGGCAACATTACAATGGAAACAGTGGGAGACAATTATCATCTCAAACTGACATTTAACGGTGAAGTAGCTCCGAACTCGGTAGTGACATTTGGTCCGGCCAAAAAATGGATAGGGAAGTGGAGAGAGAACATGATCGATTTGTATTCTGCCTTTTGTGGCGATATGCAATGTGATGAAGCGACCAAAGCGACCAAAGCAATCGGTTTTAATCTTAATGGATTCGCCCTCGACTTCTGTGACGAGTTCTTGAGTTCATCCTCCGATTATAGAATACGGGTGAGTGAAAGCTGGGATCATTTAAATAGCCCGGGAGATATTCTTTACATTGGCCACCAGTTGGAAAAACATTTCAGAATACCATATCCAAAAAAGGGTAATGTAGTTTACGCTACCATTTTTTTAAAAACACGTAGTCACATGTCCAAATTCACCTTTGGAAAATTGACGTGTGGCAACATTACTGTTGAAACGGAGGGAGATGATTATCATCTTAAACTGACATTCAATGGGGCCATACCTCCTAATTCCGTAGTGTCATTTGGGCCGTCGAAAACGTGGACTAATAGCAAGTATGATTTAGAATTTGATTCTGCCTTTTGTGGCGTGCAATGTTATGAAACAACATCTAGTGTGATGGCATTGTCTACTTCCTCATACAGCACAGAGACTACTTCAATAGGATCACCGACAACGTCTTTTGCTCATTCAACCACAACGATTACTTCAACAGCGGTCCAATTGACAACTACCACGCCTACTCCCCTGCCATCAGTAAGCATAACAAAAAGTACCCCTGCCAGTAGTATATCGTCTACATCTGCCACAACAACTGGAACAGCGATGGTAACAGACGCGTCTTCCGATTATCCGGCGCCTTCGACTACGTCAGTGCCGTTCTCTGAAGTTCCACTGAGCACGGGTGATCTATCGACTCTGTCTTCCAGCACTCCAAATCCATCTGCAGTTGCAAGTTCTGGTTCGTTGACTAGTCCTAGTGTTAGTGCCACAAGCATGATAACTTCAGCTGTACCTACTTTAACGTCCTCTAGCAGTGTACAAACAATTGCCACTACGAGTGGGGTGTTGACCGGGACCGCAACGGCAACTGGAACAGGGATGGTAACTCAAACAGACATGTCTTCTGATTTTCCGGCGCCTTCGACTACGTCAGTGCCGTTCTCTGAAGTTCCACTGAGCACGGGTGATCTATCGACTCTGTCTTCCAGCACTCCAAATCCATCTGCAGTTGCAAGTTCTGGTTCGTTGACTAGTCCTGGTGTTAGTGCCACAAGCATGATAACTTCAGCTGTACCTACTTCAACGTCCTCTAGCAGTGTACATACAAATGCTACTACGAGTGGGGTGTTGACCGGGACTGCAACGGCAACTGGAACAGGGATGGTAACTCAAACAGACATGTCTTTTGATTTTCCTGCTCCTTCGGCTACATTAATGTCTTTCACATCTACAATATCAAATTCTTGGTCGGTGACTACTTCGCAGCCTATTGCAACAGGCATTATTACAACAAATTTGCCTCATTCCAAGGTGTCTACTAGTGGAAAGGAAAGTTCCAATGCAATTGTGAGCACGGCCATCCCAACAGGGTCAAACGGAAGTGGAAAGGAAACCCAACATGCTGTACACTACTCATCAACTTCAGACCCCAGTGAATATGAGGATTTTGAAGAAGAGATCCAATCAGATGAACAATTAGATGAGAAGACCGATCAGTCGGGAATGAAGCCTCATACACCCAGTGAAGCAGATGGTTCAACACAGATGGGAAATTTTGAAAACCCAAGTGCACATGATATTCCATCTCATCCATACGAGAACAAGCAAAACAGTTGTTCAGTCCTGACCATCAGTTCTGTTACTCTGGCAGTTTCCTTGGTATCAGTGGTGTTGATAACTACCTGGTTTTGAAGCCAATGTGCTTTTTCCAGTAATGTTTAAATGAATGTATTTTAAAATTTATCTTGATTTCTTCTGAAAAGCGAGCAATGCAACAATCCATTTGGAAGAGAAATCCCCTTTTTAGTTTCGAAAAGAATAAACAGATGCATTCAGAGTGAGAAAAAGACAACTGAAAACCATTTAAAACCAAAGGGTGAAGCGAAGGGTGAAGCCTGAGTTAAGAGGTTTCTAAGAT
Source organism: Ichthyosporea sp. XGB-2017a (assembly GCA_002811675.1). Taxonomy (NCBI): domain Eukaryota; class Ichthyosporea; order Dermocystida; genus Chromosphaera; species Chromosphaera perkinsii. The sequence goes on from PDIM01010367.1 coordinate 59,958, forward strand.
CACTGTAGAAGAGGCTGCCTGGAGTTCAGTAAATTGCAACTGTATGTCACATATAGAAATAAACCCCTCCGTTTGGTAACCAATACCCACTTCTTGGAAAGGGCAAGATATTCCTTTTTGCTGTCACCTACCAAGATCCCCCTGTATTACCTGGGTATGCCAACACCTCGTCATCACCGCATGCATTAGGATCGCCCAGGAAGAAATACAAAATAGTTCATTTCACCTTCACTGGACAGGACTCTAATTTAAATAAGAAAAGATTACTGCAAGCAGAGTTAGTTGATTCATCTCATTCCTCGGATAGCGCCAACGAGCAATTACTCTAAAATGTGCAAAAGCAAAACAAAAAGAAAAAGACAGACTGGCTTTTCTTCTGTTTCCCTATGACAGCTAAATAGTTTGCTCTCCCTTTTAACTCTCTGGCACAGCAGTTTATTCCAGGTTCATTTCTTTTTCATTGTTCCTTCCTCCGACCCCATTTTAAGAAAAGAAATCGAAGAGATCCCCATTTAATTCTTAACAGATTCTTAAGGTAGAGTCTTTATTCTTTGTTTGCTGCTTGTCAAGACTTTTCCGCACAGATGTCCACGCTTAACGTCTTTATGCGACATAAACAAGCAGGATATCTCTTTTATAATCCACAACACGTTTATTTCTCTTTCACTTTCTCCGTGGACATCTTACACACACCAGCAGATATATATAGATTGTTTATCGCTTTCTTATTCCAATGCTCTAACTTGCCCGGTTTCAATTCACGGACACCTTGAACCTTGAGGGAGTATCTCAATGATGTCCGGCGTCTTTACAATGGACAGAATTCCACGGTGAAAGCAACGGCCTTTCCTTGATTGGGAGAGGCCTGCTTGTACTCGACCTGGAAACACCCAGTTGAAATTTTCTCAAGGCCAACCCTCCACGCCTCGAACATCTCATCACTGTTCTCACACGAAATAAAATCACTGTTCTTCAGACACTTGGAAATGGCCTCAGCGCTTGATTTGATTTCTCCTCTTTGCACATCCTTAATGGCAAAATTCTCCGATTCGAACTTGTGCTCAAGGGTGTTCCTGGCTTCAAGAAATGAACTCTTGCTAGGCGTATGACTGCGGAACATAGCTGAGCAGCTCGTGCACAAAACTGCAAGGGTAGCGAGGGCAAGAAGCGCTGTGAATACCTTCATGTTTAGATTATGAGGTTCTGTCAACTACAAAATTTGATTTCTGGATATATGTTGCAACAAATGAACTAAAGAGAGCCCTGGGAAGTTGTGTTGATCTAATTGGCTTTATATTCGAAGAAAGTCCACAGGCATGGGATAGGCACTGCCTAAAAATTCCTGTATCAGTATGAACAACCCAATTTGCTGTCCCAGTCTGTTACAAGAAGTAAAGCCCTCCCTGAGAGAAGGGCATGAGACACTCCCTTACCTAATGTTACAGTACTTCGCTCCCCCTTCCTTCTCATATCCCTCCCCCGCTTCTCATTCACAGCCAAGTCTATGCTAGTGGGGTACCAAGCCTAATTGCAAGAGTGGTCAATTAGCAGCGGGGAGGGATAAGAAGATAAGGGAAGGGGGAGGGAATAGTCGGAATAATTGGCTGCAGGGCATCGGAAATAGGAATAATTAAGACTCATCAACTGATAACTAAACATTTTCCGTTTATTTCCCATTGAGGCAATATGGCTTATTTCCGTCTGTTCCACTTTGTCATTACAGTGGCAAAGGAATGAGAGGGATCAGGGAATTGAATCACTGACTTTTGTAACAGCCGGAAAGGGAAAGATTTATTAAATTTGCCCTAAGAAAAAGAGAACTTAAAATATAAACAGATTATGGCCCATGTAGAATATTTCTCTTCCAGTGCTATCTTGGCGTGTGTATCTTGCCCTCCTTACACAGAACCACCTGAAACAACCCTTGGCGATGCTGGTAACATTAACAATGACCACAAGACCATGCTTGGGTCTGTGATTGGCCCTGGGGGTACTTTTCTTCGACGGTTCAAGCAAAGCCTCAGAGACAGTGACAGTCCACCCTCTTCTGCTGCTGATCGTATACCCTCTTTGGATGTTATCCGCGCTCTATCCCATCTGTGGGTGATTTCACATCACTCCGTGTACGCCCTTGCCGGACATCTCCCACCTTCACAGTTTTTATATTTTTTCAATGGCAATGCGTTGGCATGGCAGGCATCTGGTCACTGGGCGGTGGATGCTTTCTTCATGTTGAGTGCAATTCTCCATACTTTGCACCTGCTTGACAGGTTAAACAAAGGCGAAGCGTTTCACATAACCTACCGGAGGTTTATTGGTACTCGTCTAGTTCGATTATGGCCCATGCTTCTCCTTGCCATACTATTCCATGCTCTGGTGCCTGTAGGGCTCCCCTTCGATTCTCACAAGGACAGGTTCAACTTCGCAGATTATTTGAGCCTGCTTTTATTCTTCCCCTCCTTCCCTTACTACACGGGAATGAGTGTCTCTTCCCAGGGAACGCATCACTATACAATGCTGTACTTGTGGACGATAGAGACAGAAATGCAATTCTATCTCGTCATTCCCTTTCTTGCCTTCCTCATCCATCGGTGCAAGCATCGCGTCCTTAAACTACTCCTCGCCGTGGCCCTCAGTATTGCAATGCATTGCCTACACTGCATTATTTTGCACCAAAAGGGCTTACTTGAAGGCAGCAACTACCCCCCTTGCTACTATGATATGGACCTGAAGGGGTGTGAGATATCACAGATTGAGTACTACTCGGAATATGTCACTCTATATGCCCGATTCCCCGCCTTTGCGTTTGGAATCATAGCTGCGGTATTGCACCGCTACTTTAACACGTGGATGCGATATCTTTTCCAACATGGGATTATATCTATTGCAATTCTCTATATCGCTGCTGATAACTTTCATACCACTGTCCTCAAGGAGCGACGGGAGATTCCCGAGGACTTTTACGAAGATGCTACCTTTCTGGCACCCTCCACTGACAGTCTAATGGATATCCATGTGTACTCTCGACTGCGATACAACATAACTCCCTTCTTGGCCTGTACTGCTATCCTCGCCATTGATGGAGCACGAGGTGCATCACTGAATGGGGTATTAAATGCTATCTTTGCCAATACCGTGGTCAAGACCATATCTGATTTGTCCTACACAAACTACTTTGTCCATTGCTATTTCATCACGGGGATGTATGCGATATTTCCGCCAAATATTAACAGCCTCTTCCACTCTCAGTTCAGTATCATGCTCTTCTTCAACATTGTTCTATCCCTTGCCATGTCATATATCATCCATCGCTTCTACGAAAAGCCGTTTGTGTATCTCATGCATAAGAGGTTGCTCAATATCAGCGACTCTACCCGGTCAGCAACAGAATAACATGAAGAAAGACGCAACGTCATTCACACATCCGCTGTGAACGGATAAATAAAAGCAAAAAGAAATCTTCAAAACCGAGATATCTATAGATATCATCAAAAATAACAAAACAACCAAAACAAAACAAAAAAAAACAATGGCGGGAAAAATCTCGTTCGCTAGACTACTAGAGGAATTGCTCTTTGTTATTTATAGAGATAATCTCAGCAAACACCAGAGTCTAGCAGCTCAAGAGTTAATGAAATCAGGTATGAGCTGTTACCTTCCTCTTGAACACTGGGTGGGACAAAACGATGTTGCTAAAATCGAAGCAACAATGGTCCATTGGAGTCAATATGTTAATCATGTACTTCTTTATGAGGATATGACTATTTTATATGACGTTTCAAGTGCTAAGAAGGCAGAATTGCTCATTAGGGGAGGCGCTGACGTATACCTAAGAGCCTCCTGCGCACATACCCCTTATGATGTCTTGGAGAGGAATGTTCGCGGACGTATTGAAGAACAGGTGAGCAGCTCTGACAGCGAGGGTGAAAGAGAAGAGCTTAAAATTGCAGAAGAGGTGAGAAAGATCACTCAGATATTTGAGAAAGCGCGAATGCCAAAAACTGAAAGCCCTCATAAGCATTTTTCAGAGGAATTGGATGGAGATCCAATCAAGATAGAAGGACGAAAAGTTATGCGTTTTTTTAAAGGCTGTTAATTGCGACTAAACCAGGAGCGCGTTGCAAGAAGATGACGAAACATGTTAGTGGGGCTTTGCCATTTACATGTGGCACAAGCTGAGGAATTTGAAGAGAAGTTTGAAGAAAGCGAAAATGAATACGAAGGGGAAGAGGAAGATAACGCTTTTAAATACACTCAGGAAGAAGGTTATGAT
>PDIM01010368.1:0-12466 GCA_002811675.1 Ichthyosporea sp. XGB-2017a
GTCCTGAAGTTGGGAAGAATCATGTGCCTTCGCCAACTTGGGGGCCTCAATCGTAGAGTTGTTGGATTGGGGGGCCGGTTGGGAAACCGTTTGGGTGAGTTGGATGAGGTGTGTCATGGTGGTCTCAATTTTCTTGGCCAACTCTTTGTACTCCTTGGATTTGGTGTCCTCTATGGTGTTGAGCTCCACCCGCCAATTCATGATGTCGAGTGACAACATCTCACTGAGCTTGGCGATGTTGGAAGATGGAACTCGGGCAGCAGAGGAGGAACCTGAGGATCCTGGAGAGGGAGGAGCTGATTGACCAGTCATGAGATTTTGGGTGTATTCTCTCGTTGAGTGAAAGAAAAAAAAAAAAAATGATGTGAATACGTTGAAAAAGATGCAATAAAAATCAACGAGTCAAAAGCTAAGGAGTTTATTGCTATTGCATAAGAGGGTGGCTATATGTACTAGTAGCCAGATCAAGCAGAGGAAGTGCTGCAGCTGTATCGTAGGTGGGTCATAGGGTGCGAAGGTGTGACTATGACGTGGCACCTAATCACTGGTCTGCATCAGCACGTGTGGTTTCGGGAGTGTTCCTTCTTTTTATTGAAAGTGCAACATTTTCCGCAATTATGAAAGTGTGTTTGTATTAATGTTGGTTTCTGATCTGATTTCACTCTATACTAAACCACATTATATCCACCAACAGTATGTACATGTAATATGCTCCTTTTTTCCGGATTATACATGTTGGATAAATCCAAACAAAACTCACAAAAGACCCAACAGAGGACATAAGTCTTGCTCCTATATGAACTTTGAGAGTGATGATGTGTTATGAATGTTGTTCCATCTTAAGCAAGAGCTAAGTAATTAGAGCAATTTTCTAAAACAAACTTCTTCCGATCGCTGTCCACTTGTGTTGCTTTATTCTTAGGTCAACGACCAGTGTTTATTATGTGAAGAGAAAGTCACTCACCTCATGAATTTGACTTGCAGTCTCTTTCCATGTTAAGCGTTGTGTATAAAAGGACTGCCAGTTAGCATGAAAATAGGAAATCTCGTATCCAAAAAAAAAATTATCACAGTTATTTTCAGTATTTTCTGATCACCAGTCCGTTTGGATTAAGTACAAGATCTATTCAAAGTATAAAAAACTATCTGTTCACAATGACGAAGAAGTCTGTTGTTTTCATTTTTGCTCTGTGTGCTTTGTGCACTTTTTCTGGTCCCTTTCATGGCTCCGCCGAACCAATTCCTTCAGACGAGGAGGACAAGGCTGTGGAAGTTGAAATGACAGACATGTCCTCCGGACTTTTGCTTGGCAGCGGTATAGAGAACGGCATTCAGCTTCAAAGCTTTCGTAAAGAAGCAAAAAAAGTTACTTGTGTGTATAGTATCTGGAAAAACTATGATGAAATACGGAAATACCATGACGAATGTAACATTTATAAGCCGAACACCGCTGTCGAATGCGTTGTTGAAAGATCCAGCATTAAGGAGTCCGGGTGCCCTGGAGTTATTAATAAGAAAATCAAAGTCATGTATACGAACCATCCACATGATGATTCTGTCCATACTGTGGGATCTATCCACATAGGTAATGTGGGCATTAAAACATTTCCGAAAAGCTTTGATTCCGAATTAGTCAAATTTTCCGAAGTCTTAGAAGCTTTGAAGAGGTTTAATGGGTATGAAATTGACGTTGCCCTTCATGATTCTCCTCCCATATATTGAATTGTATGTTGTTTTAGCGTCAAGTTCTGTAAGTATATTGGTCAGCGCTTTAAATGAAAATAGAAATAAAATGGAAAAAACAAAAAACTATAATAAGCATAAAAAGTCAAAACGTTCAAGCGTAATGGTCCATGACCAGTGAATCAAACAACATTAGCAATAAAATAAAGAGGTCTAAAAAGACGAACATCAAGCCATCACGCTCTTCACCTCTCCGTGCCACTACTGCGGGTACTCGGCTCTCCCTGAATGCTGTAATGGTATTGATCGTGTAGACAACTCGGGCCCATACTCGCCAGACAACAGTGTATCTTGTTGTTCTATTTGCAACCGTGCTAAAGGGACTAAACGGAGCTAAACGTGTCGAAGAGTTTAGGAAAACACTGCAGCATTATCATATATCCTATGAAACATACAACGGTTCTAAAACTTTTCATCAATCACTATAAGCAAATGAATAATGTCGTAGATTTAGAACTCTTTGTTTGTCGATGAATTTTTGTGTGTATATCCAAGTCCTGAAGTTTTTGAAAGGTTATGTTAATACACCCAGAACATCAGTTTGATTCTGAATAAATCTGAATTTTTCTGATTGTTTACATGGTGTTTTTTCAACTCATTTTCAGAACTTTTTTCAATACATATTACCATCGTACAAACACATTTGACATTTTAGTCCTGTTTAACTGCCAAAAGATCCAAAAACATTTGCCGATGGCCGAATAATCACCAATACTATTCAATCGCAGAAACAACTATCCCTTTAACTTCATTGTTTCAGACTACTCAGATGGATCAGGTGGTGGATCACTGAAGATCAAGATTCGATATATTCGTTCCAGAACACATTCCAAATCTCTTAACTATAGCAACTTCCATAGTTAAGGACTTACCGACATTTTTTCAAAAAAATTCAGAACTCGCTTTAGAGAAAGTTGGTGCCTAACTATGGAAATGTACCAACTCCCCCCTTTGCCAATAAGATAATGTGCAAGAATGTTGCTCAATTGAAAGAAGTTCACACAATCTGAGCGTTTGTGGATCATTTTTTAGGCAATCTTCAACAATTGACAAGCCCCCTGCGGGCCAACATATACACTGTACACTGAGCTACATTTACGTAGGTCTACCATAGGTCTACATGTACACTATGAAGTAGACTTCTTATGCAAAAATTTGGCCAGTCGAAACGTGAGCATTTTAAGCAGTAATATTTGAAGCATGCTCATTCACAGGAGTGCACAGTGCCCATAATATTATCGACAAATTTGCTGGAACGCGTAAAATGTAGTTGTGATGGCAGATGACTCGTTAAATATTTTGCAAGCTGCACATGGCTATGTAGTTAAACATTTTAGAATTGCTGGCCCGCACATGTCACTTTTGTTGAGTTATGAAGTGCGGTGCTATCTGCACGAATCACAATGCAGATAAATGTCATTGAGCTTGAAACTAAACCCGGTTTAGGAAGATTTTTAGACTGGCATTGACCAATAAGAATACTTCCACCAATCGCATATTTGATATTTGACAAGCTTTTTTGACGATTTATATTTTAATAGCGCCTATAAAGCGAGCGAGCTGCAGGTTGATCTTTGGTATTTATCATCATCTGTGTGATATATATATCTTGTTGACTCTTGACTCAATGGCATGTGGTACACCCCCGTCCCCCAAGCTAGACCCAATTGTCAATGACAATTGGAACAAAAAACTTTTTGCGGAGGTTTTGGAGGACCCCACTACATCAATAAAATGCTTTTGAGAAGTCCCGGATGTTTATACCAAAAAAGGTGCACTCCATGAAGATCTACAGCCTCTGACTCGTGCGCGCTTTGACATGTACAGTTTGTAATACTCGCCTGGATCCACCCATCCACATTATTATTATAAAACGTACACATTCGACTCTTGTCCTTTGTAGAGAATAGGGAGCACTGCAGGAGGGATAAAATCTCCGGAGAAAGATTAATAAATGGATAAATGATCTTCAAGGTGCACCATGATTTTCTCCGTGAAATCTATCAGCTGATTCAAAAAACAGGACCGGGCCGGGGGGGGGGGGGGGGGGGGGGGCTCGAGCATGCGCGTGGCAATAGGTGTGAAGAATTATTATGAATTTCTTACAGCAATAAATTTAAAATTTCATATTAAGTGTGTTTTCCAGTTTGCTTTGTGTTTTGTTCCCTTCTTTTTTGTTGATTTGTTGTTTGTTTTGTTTTCCGCAATCTGATTATTGTAGTTTTTGCTTTTAATTTATTGTTTTTTGTTTGAATAATGTCGATTGATGTTTCGCAAGGGGGTGCTGTTACCAAGCGTTCTGGTAAAAAGCCCAAGCGTGATGGAACCAAGAGGATGAATCATAATCTTTTGGAAAGAAAGAGACGCGATCATATCAAGAATTGTTTCGACGAGTTGAGGGATTCTTGTCCAATTATTAATCACGACAATCCATCCAGATCCCAAATTCTCAAGAAAGCCTGCGAGTATATTCACTTTATGCTGAAGAAGAATGCAAAGACCGAGAGTGAAATCAACGAACTCAAAGTTCAGGGCAGTCGCCTTTAAATATGGTGTTTGACTTAACCATTTGTACATAACTACCTCACTTTACAATATTCTTTGCACTCCTTCTTAAAGCTGATGATGCTGCAAACCCATAGTATCCAGCCTTGCACATCGACTAAATATTCCTCGTTAATCTATCTTCTTCACATACTATCACTACTCAAAGACATTGATGGTTTGGTGCTTTTGTCAATCAATCATGTTTATGGGATTTTATGTAATAAAGGAATGCCTTTTCCGAATGCAATCAATTTGTGTGTTTATTTTCTATAGTCTGAATAAAATGACTACTTTTTGGTTGTTGCACTGATATGATCAAATACTCATGATGATTGGATTTTGCGATATATGCATGAGCTCCTTGAGCAGCTAGAGTTTCCATCATCCCTTCTGTAATGGGAAGAGACAACAGACACAAAACAACACTGACAGAGAGAGGTGAAAAGCAAGAAAAAAACAAAAATAAAAGAAATAAACAATAAACATAAAAAAAGAAAAAGAAATGAAGAAAGCTTCACTGCTGGCGGCGTCAAAAATTCCTTCACTATGAAACGCTGGTACATGAGAGAATTAACTATGGAGCATCCCATAGATCCCCCCCCAAAGTCGTACAGATCATGTCAGCTGTGTCCCCGCGGCAAGCTGAGGGTGGTTGTGGCAGCTGCTGGTTGGTTGATACTGCACCAGTACTGGACTACTGCGGGTGTCTCCAGAGTGTACTGCGTATAGACCTTAGAACGCTTGGTGCCTGGGATCAATCGATCAACCGATCAACCAATCAACCAATCTATCTCTCTCTCTTGTCTCTGGCGTGGTGTTGGTTGCATCTCTCTGTGTGTGTAGCGTAGAGTTGCCCAAGATATATTTTAGTTTTTTAGTTTGTTTGGAGGGACGGCACGGGGAGTTTTCTTGGGTTTGTATTCTTTAGTATTTCCAGCTGTGATCCAGAATACCATGAGCAAATCTTTTTGTTGGTCTGTGGCAGTTGTATGTGCCCTGAGTTTGATTTTGCTTTCCAGTACGGAAAGTGTTCAGGCGTTTGAAGAAGGGTTTTATTGCGGCTTAGATAGCTGTTACGACGTTCTGGGCGTGAAAAGCGATGCCACGAAGGCAGAAATCAGAAGAGCATATCGTAAATTGTCTCTGGAATTCCATCCAGATAAAAATCCCGGTGACGAAGAAGCAGCTAAAAACTTCACAAAGATTGCCACAGCATATGAAATTCTTCGTGATGATGGTCAGCGTGAGGATTACGACTATATGGTTGCAAATCCCAATGAGCACTACCTTCATCATTGGCGTTATTACAAAAGAAGGACGGCTGCTAAAGTTAATGTATGGCTGGTTGTGGTTGTTAGTCTTGCCATTGTGTCTGTTCTCCAGTACTTCTCAACACAATCGAAATACAATACCGGCTTGAGATATATGACCCGAAACCCGAAAATAAGGGCAAAATTAGTCAGGCTAGTTGAAGAAAAAGGCATGCAAAAGGAGCTAAAAGCTGCACGAAAGCGCGGGCAGAGTGAGGAAGAAAAAATACTTGTTGGCTTATTAGAAAGTGACTGCAAACACGCGTATGTGAAGCCTGAATGGTAAGTGCTACTAAATTTTGAGAATTGGGTGATGGTATGTAGCTCGAATAGTTCTAACACGGGTTCTTATTGTGTAATGTAGGAAAAATACAGTAGGCGTTCAAACACTCCTTCTTCCCTATACAGCAATTGCTTATGCTATATGGTATGTCAAGTGGTATTACAAACATACTTACCTGGGAGAGCCGTACAATGATGAGGAAAAGGAGTATCTCACTAGAAAAGCATTGGGAATGTCAGTGGTTATTTGGGGACATTTAGAAGATTGGGAAAAGGAGGAGTTTATTGAGAAAAAGCTTTGGGAACCGGAAAATCTGGAAGCGTATCAGGCTGAAATGAAGGAAAAAGAGTTGGAAAAACTTCGAGATAGCTCTCAGTATAAGCGATACAAGCGGTTCAGAAAGAATGCAGAACCTGAACCTTTGTAATCGGCGTTCCAAACTAGAAGCGAGAAGCGGTCCATCGCTTGTGGACGAGTTCGTCATTCCTTATCCGTGCTGAGCTTCACGAGCGTATGAATGCGAATATGGATTTAAAGGCGTATACGTTCATGCCCAAGTATATGCTACGACTGTTTACAATAAAAGGGGGCTCGCTAAATCATATTGTAGTCTGTCGTTCAATTTTAGTTGCCAATGTGCGTTTTAGCGCTTGTACATATCTCAATACGAAATGAGACGAGCAAGCAAGGCACAGGTCTTCATACTTTAAACAAGCTAACATAAAGCATGGCCCTTGTTCGGTCTATTTTTTTTTCACTTTCCAGTTTCCAGCCCCAGATTTCCTTCAAAACTGGTCTTTTATGGGGGGTGAGAATAAGTAAACGTTTCGAACACATAGCAAGATTCATTGCTAACACAGGAAGCTTACTCTCTGGAGCAAGGTGAAGAGCATATGAGCAAACGATAATATCAAAACACGATTCTTCAAAGCAACCACCCATTATATCTTCAAAGGAATTGTTCAAACACTTTTTTCCTATTCGTCGCTCATATGCTTCATATGTAAAAGGATCACAACCCTCAACACCCTGAATACCCAAGGTTTGGAGAGCACAGGTCACCTCCCCATTGCCAGCAGCCAAATCAAGAACGTTTTCCTTTGGCAAATGCCATTCATTCCAAACAGTTCGCAACAGTTTTGAAACCCGATCTTCATGTGGGTTGGAATAGTTTGCCCCTTCCCGCTTATAATACGCTTCTACTCCCAAATCTTCGTACTTTTTCCGAATCGAGACCGAGCATGTACCAGCGACAACAGGAATATTTGGTGCTCTTACACTTGCATTTTCAACGTTATGTGCCAAGCTCATCCTACACAAATAAGCACTTTAACCCCACTAGCTCTAGAGTATAAAACGTCTGCAGATCTATGTATATATACGCAAACAAGTCCAAACCCAAAGCAACAAGACTAACACTAGTCTTTCCCTCTATCACACTCCGCACCTCCAGTACAGGGAGTAATTGTAGTTCTTATAGAGTGTCGTCTTAATTTTTACTTTTTGATTTTACATAGAGACTGAGGGTTAGGATTGATCACATGTATCGCGATTCGCGTGCCATTTGTCCTTCATTGTTCGATGAAGAATGCAGTTCGTGAGTACAAGCATTTCATAAAGGCCCATACGATTGTCATTTTTTCCTGGCTTTGCCCCTTGTAATGTGCTTCGCTCAACAGACTTTTCACCCTTCCCAAGACGTTCCATTACACCAGGCCTCTCCGAATATCTACCTCGGTATAGTTGTAATAACTTGACTCTGTATTTCTGGAGGTTTTTTAATGTGTGAGTATGGACAGTTCTAACCTTGGCACCTCCCAGACACATTTCATTTGCGTCAGTTTCTTTAACTCCTTCCAGTTCAACCCCAACAGCAGCTCCCGCCAATTAAATTTTCGCAATAGGGGACTTAAATATTTAAACGCTTCTTCATTTTCTAAAAAAGCCCCTATTCTGTTTGCAGTATCATCATCAATGTCAACTTTATAGAAAAGCTCGTCGCCGTCAACCATAAGCTTTCCAGTAACCTTTTCATTAAATTTCCATTGTGCTTGTTGCCATTTCATCCATTCTTGAAATGAGGCACAGTACATATCAAACCTTTGTCGTTGCTCAGTAGTTCCAAGAAGGATTGGTGTTAACCTCTTTCCTGTAGGGGATTTTGGGACATCGTCGGTCACTCCATTTTCTTTCAAAATTTGCTTCCCCAAAGGTGTGTTTATAAGGCGAAAAAACGCCTCAGTACTCTCCCTTGTGTTCTTGCCTAGCTTTGCATCATTTCTTCCGTGCCAATTCCCTGCTCTTTGCTTTTGTTCACATCATATCTATCCGAAACAGATTATCGACTGAAGTGCATCATCCACTGTGTACAGACTACAGCTGATCACGGGGATCACTCGCTATGCCAGGGGGCATAATAAAAATGCGGAGGTTTTTTATCTGAAATGGGTTGTTCCGCACGAAAATCTCAGCTTTGCTTTGTTATAGAGTTTGTACTACTTACAAGGTGTAGGGATTAATGAAGATTTCTGATTGTACAACTGTAAACAAATAATTGCATGACCGACTGACCGAGTCATACTTCCTGTTCAGCAGTGGTGTATAAATGTGCTGCAGTCACTGAAGAGGGGAGTCTGTTGACTGTTATGTAAAGTTAAAGTACTGGATTTGTAGACACACAACTACGAGGAAACACAAGTAGAAAGGATCAAGTGTGCGGAGAACCATAATGACTGCTACTAAGAAGAATATTTTGTTTGTGGTGACATCTCATAATGTCATTCCTAAAACTGGTGGACAAACAGGATGGTACTTGCCAGAAGTGGCGCATCCTTACTGCTTTTTGACAAATGCTAAAAACCAGCATGTGATTACTTTTGTCTCACCTAAAGGCGGAGAGAGTCCAATGGACAATGGATCGAAAGAGGCGTTTAAAGAAGATCCTGTTTGCAAGGAGTTTCTGGTCGATGAAGCTGTAATGACGAAACTAAAGTCCACTAAGAAGCCTGAAGACATCAATCCAAATGACTTTGACGCTATTGTATACCCCGGTGGACATGGCCCTATGTTTGATCTGCCTGAAAATGAGGCAATCCAAAAACTCTGTGCTGCAATCTACGAAAAAGGTGGCGTAGTTGCAGCCGTTTGCCACGGCCCATGTGGACTTGTCAATGTCAAACTTAGCAACGGTAAATATCTCATTGACGGGAAGAAGGTTACTGGCTTCACAAACAGTGAAGAAGAGGCTGTTAAACTCTGTGAAGCCATGCCATTCCTTCTTGAAGATCGCATGACCGAACATGGTGGTAGTTTTTCCAAGGCCGCGGATTGGGCTGAAAATGTTGTAGTAGATGGTCGCTTGGTGACTGGACAGAACCCAGCTAGCTCACATGCCCTTGCTGAGCAGTTACAGAAACTTCTGTAAAACTCCGTAGTCCTTAAAGACTAAAAGATATTAGACAATAATGTATAAAATACAAACAAACCAAATAAAAAGAAAAAGAAAAAAGTGCTAAGAAGAAGAAAGAAAAATAAAAAAATTCGTACCAGCTGGTTCAATTGTTGGCCGGGGATTTGTTGGTTTTTGTTTTTGTTGATTGGTTATTTCGTGTAATATGCTTATGTCTGTTTGATGAAATAAGAGCAGGATAGGATCATGTCTTATAGAATGGATATGTCAGGTTCTTTTGCCCCGGTCAAGTTTACTCTTAACAATCTGAGTAGTCTCAGGCCTGCCCGCGTGTACAATGAATGGTCAAAGGAGCAGACAAATCAGACCAGACGAGAAAGTGAAAAAGATATGCACGATAAGGAAGTAAATGACATGTGCTTTTCTGATAATGGAGAAAGACTTGTTGTGAGTCACGGTAAAGACATGATTCATGTATACAATTGCTTGTCATCGCAGTAAGTCTATAGAGTGTTTTTGTGCCTTTTTGTAACAACAACGTGACTCGTTGGGGATTGTCATACTTACCTTTTATTTACTTGTTCATTATTCTGGTGTGGTGTGGCATTTTTTTTATTTTTGGCATTGATTAAGACAGCATCAGCGTGGTATCCCGTCGAAGAAATACGGGGTGAATCTTGTTCGCTTTACTCATGGATTGGAAACTTTGATCCACACTTCAACTCTTCAAAATAACGACATTCGATATCTCACTCTACAAGAAGGGAAATATGAGCGATATTTTTCAGGGCATGACGATCGTGTAACCTCCTTAAATATGTGCTGTGAAGATGATTCATTTATGTCAACTTCTATTGATGGCACTTTGAGAATGTGGGAATTGAGGTCTGCTCGTTGCGTAGCGGTGCTTAAGTGTGGCGGGCATCCATTAGCGGCGTATTCTAAAGATTCTATGGTGTTTTGTGTGGGGTTTAAAAAGCAGTATTCCCATGAACTTTTATTGTATGACAAGAAAAACTTTGGAGATGGGCCTTTTACAGTGGCATCTGAAAGAGCAAAAGCGTCATCTGCCAAGGGAAATTTCGACTACTTATCAAATCTCCATGTCAGTTGGACAGAGCTGAAATTCTCCAATCATGGAAAATATATTTTAATAACTACAGATGGTGGTGTTGCATACTTGGTGGACGCGTTCGAGGGAACATGTCAGGTTGCGACTGGTATTGATAACTCGAAGAGGAAGAACCTCAAGGGAGATTTCTGTCCTAATGACGAATATTTTCTCATTGGGTCTGGGGACAATGGCAATATTACAATATTTAAAACTGAAACTTGTGAAGCTGTTCATGTTCTGAAAGGGGAAGAAGGAAGGGACAGCTATTGCCGACAAGTGCTTATGAACCCGGCGTACTACGTGATGGCATCTTCATCCAAAGTTCTTGTAAGTATAATATTGACTGTTTGATAGGAGTCGTTCCAGGTTTATTAACGTGTTCTCTTTTGTTCCGTTTGGTTAATGTTCTGTTTCCAGGGATTATGGCTTCCAAGGGAAACATAAGGTTCACTGCTCCACCGACCACCTATTCACGATCTTTTCAGGTACTCTTATCTATTTATTGTCAAATATTTCTTTTTCAAAAATCGCGACTGCTCTGGTTTTCTAATAAAGTGGCGTGGCTGGAAGGATTTTTCCTGAGCACTCCCCGAATCCTACTTTGTAGCCTTCACCTGTACAGAAACCTTCAATTATGACTTCATCATTATCCTTCAAAAACTTTCTTGTTTCATCATTGCCAAGTTCAACAGTCTTTGTTCCTTTCCAAGAAAGCTCAAGCATGGAGCCATAAGAGTCTGGGGTTTTTCCGCTAATAGTACCGGAAGCTAATAGATCTCCTGGCTGAATGTTGCATCCATTCACAGTGTGATGAGCAAGCTGTTGCTTCATGGTCCAGTACAGATGTCTAAAGTTGGAATTGCATACAACAGCCTTCTTCATCATATCTTCACCTTTGATGGCGACGCTTAAATTAATATCGTAAGAGAAGGCATCGCCATGTTTGAGGTATGGAAGAACCTCGGGCTCCTGGGAAGGATTCTGAACTTTAAAGGGCTCCAAAGCCTCCATAGTCACAACCCAAGGGCTGATGGTGGTACAGAAGGACTTTCCAAGGAAGGGTCCCAAAGGAACGTACTCCCATTTTTGGATATCCCTTGCACTCCAATCGTTCATCAAGCACATGCCAAAAATGTGTTCATGAGCATTTTCAACTTTAATTGGCTCTCCCAGGTTGTTGCTGGGTCCAGTGAAAAAGGCCATCTCGAGTTCGAAATCCATCAGCCTACAAGGGCCATAAACAGGAGGCTTGCTATCATCGGGTCGAGTCTGACCACAAGGTCTCTTAAAGTCAGTTCCTGAGACCACAATCGAAGACGCTCTTCCATGATATCCAACAGGCAAATGGAGCCAGTTTGGAAGAAGTGCGTTCTTGGGATCACGGAAAAGACAACCAACATTGGTGGCATGTTCGCGAGAAGAGTAAAAGTCAGTGTAGTCGCCAATGCGAGAAGGCATATGCATAGTAACCTCGCTCACTTTTAAAAGCGCTTTGTTTCTCAAATCGGCATCATCTCGAAGGGTGGCGTTTCCTTCCGATAAAAGAGACTGAATAGTTTGTCTTGCCTCTTGCCAGTGGGGTCTTCCAAGAGCCATAAATGAGTTCAGAGCACCCTAAATTATACAAATTATACAATAATATTTGCAATTAGAAAGCTTTTAAAAACCAAGAGAAGATGAAATGAGCGAAACAAAGTACACACCTCTTCGAAGACACTACTATACTGAGACATCAAAGGCCCGTTAAACAAATGTTGAATCTGAGGCAAATCAAGAACATGATCCCCAATTCTCACACCACATCTAGGCTTCTGATTTTCCGCAGTCGAAAAAACACCATAAGGGAGATTCTGAATTGGAAACTCTGATTCCGCATCAACAGCAATAAATGATTTCATTATAGGAGCCATTTAAGATCACAAAAAGAAGCAGCAAAGAAAAAAAAAAGTCTTTAAACTCGCAAATAAAACTCAATTCAAAACAAACCTTGATTTTGAATTAATCAAATCACTAATTTCACACAATCTCAAACACCTCTGAAAAAAAAAATAAAACCAAAA
>PDIM01010368.1:20024-42227 GCA_002811675.1 Ichthyosporea sp. XGB-2017a
CGCCCATAGCTGCTGTATGCTTGTCTCTCTGATCGCTTCCTGGAATCCTCTCTAGTCACTATAAGGGCTAGGGTATTAATAGGGGTATATATATCCTGCCCTATCTGCACCCTAAGATAATAAACGGTGGTTCATGTCTTGCTTATTTACGTTGTGCGTCATCAGGAGCTACGAACGGAGGTTTTGGCGCGAAGAAATAACGCGGGGATTTTATACGCATTCCTCACCTTGACCCTCCTCCCCCTTATCTATCGGATTTCCCATACAAAACAATATTTTTTTGGTCTTTTTTTTTTTTTCACAATTTTCTCTTTTGGACTTTTTATTTTTTATTTTTTATTTAGTTTTTTGTTTTTTGCTTTCGCTTTTCTTTTCTTCTTTTTATTTTTTTTTAGCTTTTTAGCTTTGAAGTTATATTTCGTTTTAGGAAATTTCGCCATTGTGTAAATTGGAATCTGTGGGTGTCTGTGGGTGATTATATACGGGTTTAATTTATTTGTTATATACCCTTTCCGGTTTCTGGAGTAACTCACGGGATCTCGATTTACTGCTGAGTGGTGGGTGTTCTCTTTTAGTTTTGCAAGGCTCTTTGGGTGTCTTCACACGCCCTGAAACACCGGATGAAATTTACATGGGGTAGAGTCGATAAGCTTAAATATTTATATTAGTGGGTTAATTTCTTTTTGAACTTTTTAAAAAAGGAACATAATGGAGGCGCATTTGATTAAACAGCGGCATGAGAAGGGAACACTGGGGCGTATTATGTATCCTTCCGCAGAGGATCTCAGGCCACCAACACCTAAAAAGGTTCCGAAAAAGCCAAAGAACTTTACTAAAAGCAATATGAGAAAGCTGAGAAATCTCGAAGATAATGTACGCAAGAAGAAAGAAGAAGAAGAAATGAAAAAGCAGGTAATTGAAAATCCTCCTCCGGCTTTTAAAATGAAAAGGTTCTCCCAGGTGGAGTCAAAAGTGGCAAAGCATATTAAGAACATGAAAAATTCGGCAGAGGAGAGGCAGAATAGTGCAAGGGCTAGGAAGTATTTGAAAGCGCATTCGATTAAAAAGGATCTTCCAGAGAAACCAAGCAAAGAAGATATTGAAAGGCTCCGAGCTAAAAGAATAGTGATGAAGCCTCCAATCCCCAAAGCCAAAGACACCCGTCCCCAGCCCGAAAGGAAAAAAAGAGAATTTATTCGAGAGAACGCCCTACAGACGATCCATACGCATCCTCCCGCAACACCTCCTGGAACACCTCCACCTTCTACTACAGTCGAAAAAATACACCCTCGAGGATGCGTTCCGAAATAGTAAGTACTTTTTTTTCTAGGTATCCGCTGTTTGCTCTTGTAATGAGCGACATTTGGTATTTACTTATTATGTTTGATTTCTTTGTTTTTTCACTTTTTAGCTTGGGAAAAATTAAGGGGGAACTTGACGCAGCTAAAGCGGCCGCAGAACAAGCGAAAAAGAAGGATAAAGTTCCTAAAGGAATGGTTCTTGTCTCCGAGGATGTTCGTCGAGAGACATTGAAACATCTTCAATCTAATTACGACAACACTCTAACGGAACTACGGGTATGTTTACTAGAAACAATATACTTCCTTCTTTTGAAAACCTTACTTTCATGGATTTTAACTTTTAATGTTTACTACTCCTTTGTGATTTGTAGCGGCTACCTCTTGCTGTTGATACATTGGGACTGAAGCGCAAAAAAATTGGGTTAGAGGGTCAACTTGATGAAATTGAACAGGCAATGAAATTTTTCTCCCAAAAGCGTGTCTTAATACGGAAAGAAGACGAAGGCTTTCAGGTATTGCCAATGAGCTGCATACCTGTTAGCAGATAACTTCCACTCGACAACTTACACCACCATTTTCAATCACTCATAGCATTTCAAACTGTCTCGTCTCTAGTATTTATTTTCTACTTGGTGCTCACAGCTATACCTTAGAGCGTTGCTATTTGCATACATACATTTCAAAGAAAAAAAAAAGAGAGAGAGGTGACGAAGAAACTGAAGAAGTTAACCTCTGTTTCAACTTTCCCTCCTTTCTTTTCTTTTACGTAGTACTGTAATAGTACTGTAGGGCAAAAAGAAAATAAAAAGCAAATTTATACGAGAGCAAAGAAATAAGGTACCGAGACTATTTGTTTTTTAATTCTCAAAATGAAATTTTCAAACTTGCCAAAAAGTCAAAAAAAAAACATGAGGCGAAATTTGTATGGACTTTTTTCCATACAAAAGGCGTGTCCAGCTGAGGATGTCAACGAGAATGGTTTCTTCCTCTTTTGTTGCTTTTGCTATTTTATAATTTAATTTGGAATCCTCGGATTTATAAATTAGAAAGAGAGATTAGATAGTTAATCATGGTATGTATTGTTCTTTGGCTTCGTTTATGGATGGATGGATGAATCGATGGGTGATGTTATGGATGATGGATTGAAATGTGGGTGGGGAATCGATTTCGGGGCATTTTCTGAATCGCTCACCGAATGAAATGAAAATTGTTGTGATATAATAATTAAATCTTTGATTTACTGGGCTTCGGTGATTTACAACGAATACGACGCAGCGAATGAGAAATATAACAGTGCTTTTGTTCCTAATTGTATTTGATCTTTGAGAGGTGTTACATTGGGTACTCTGTGGGCTATTACAGAATGTTTTCGTATTGGTAACGGCATTGAACGTTTCACGTTTGAACTGAAAACCCCAAGCGAAATAGTTGAAGAAAGGATCAAATGGAACTGAATGTGGTGAGAAATTTGACAGGAACATCGTAGGGGGCCTGTACTTTTGTTAGTGTGAGATTTCGTTGGTTGTAGACGTGGAAAAGTTTAACTGTTCAGTGGGTGAAGGGAAACTTTTGTTTGGATGGCTACAATGAGCCGGTATGTTGAAAAAGTTGACTTACATGTTCTTCCTTTTAATTTGAATGTTAGCCTAAGCAAATTACTGAAATCAAGGACTTCCTTTTGACTGCGCGCCGCAAGGACGCCAGATCCGTTAAGATCAAGAAGGGTAAAGATGCTGTCAAGTTCAAGGTTCGTTGCAGCAGATACTTGTACACCCTTGTTGTCACTGACAACGAGAAGGCTGATAAGCTCAAGCAATCTCTTCCTCCTGGTAAGTCTTAGTGTCGTTTGTTACCTTCATATTTGTTAAGCTTCATTCCATGTTTGCTTTAAGAATGAGTGTGCTAATAGTGATATCTTATTTACTTGTAGGTTTGAATGTTACTGAATTGGCTTAAATTGTTTCGACCTCCGGTAACCGTAGCTGAGGTCCTTTCAGCTGCTGTAATAAAGTATTAACAATAATTCATTAACTCTCAAAATGAAAAGAATGGAAAGGAAGTTATTTGAACTTGTGCTTTCACAGAACCTATTTTTTTTATTACTATATACAAATGATTTGGTCCCAGGCGAGTCTTTGCGCAAAGCCATTCCCATCGCCCAAGTTGCCGTGCAATGGCGAATCCAGCTCCCCATGAACCAGCAACACCCCTTTGAGCAATTTTACTTCGTGAACAGCCTGGCGAAAAAGCCACCGGCCTTTATGTTATTCTGATTATTGGTGGAAAGAAGGTCTTTAAATTGCTCAGCGGTAATCTTACTGTAGCCAACATCTTCTTTTCTTGCATACTATTTCCCAAAGAAATCCCAAGATAAAATTGAAGTTAATAAGCAAAGCTAAGCAAAAGAAAAGAGCTCAAGCACCAAGCACAGACAAACCCTCGACCTACCTTTGTTTTGAATTCGTCTTTCAATATCGACTTCATATCACATAAGACAGATTCCCCATACCCAACCAATTTCTGTGTCTCTTCCCCCGAAGCAGTGCTATTCTTTTTAAAAGCATCTCTAACCATCGCTGGAATTCTTTCCGCTAAATCCCTTCCTTTCCGCTCTGGTGTAAGAGGCCATCTTCTTGATTCCTTCAATAGATTACGGTACAGGCTCAACACCTTCTGCCTATCCACCTGTGCCATACTTTATGATTCGTATTATTACTTATTTCAAAATCCACAGCTGCAAAAGCACACTCCCCCACTTCAAATCCATTCAAAAACCCAAACAAACCAAACAAACCAAACCTAACCAATCGACCAAGTTCAAAAAAATGAAACTTTCAAAATCTCAAAAATAAAAGAAAGAGTAAATAAAAAGAAACAACAGTTTTTCAAATTTCACTACGATTTTGATTTTTGAATTTTTGATTTGAAATTCGAATTTTAGGTTGGCAGTTGGCACTCGTGAGTCGTGACTCGGCCTTTTGCACATTTTTCTTTCTTTTTTCTTTCGTTTTTTTATTTTTCATTTTCCACTATTTTTTCACTGGACGGAAAAAAATCAAAAGAAAAAAAGAAAAGGAAAAAGAGAAAAAAGATCGAAAGCAGGAAGGAAGGAAGCTTGAAGGAAAGAAGGAAAGAAAGAAAGATCAAACCAAGCCTGTTAGACCAAAGAAGGTAAACCCACTTCACACTTGTGGATTTTTAGGTATTCGCGCGCTTGTGAAGTGTTGGTGGGATAATCGTTTTTGTCAATCATGAGTAAAAAGAAGAATATATACAATACCCCTGCTGATTTTTCATCAGACTTCCAGTTTGATTCAGATGAAGAAGGCGGGGGCTCATATGATTCAGGTATAACCTCTAATTTGATGGGGATTCAGAGTGGGGTTTTAAGTAGCATTAGACAAGCTCAGCAGCAGGAGAAAGCTCAAAAGAAACCAACATTGATCAAGGCCAATACTCAGCCTCATCTGCGCAGTAATGCACTGCTGAAAGCAGCAAGTATGCTAAAAGGGGATAAATCAGCTAGTATTGAAAAGAGGGCTTCCCAAGCCAAACTGAAACTGAACAATTTGGAAATGGACGAAGATGATGAACTTGAAAATTATTATAAGTCCTTGAAGAAAAAAAACTCAGCTATACGAAACGCTGATGAGTCTGACCTGTCTGGTATTGGTTCCTCTGACTTCTTGAAGCCCGCAAAAATAGAGAACGAATACATAAAAATTAAACCTGTGGTAGAGGATAAGGAGCAAGTGTCTATGAAATTTGTAGAAATTGGGAATGAAGGAGACGAAAATGAGAGCACAGAACAGGAAGACTATTCTACTAAAGCGGGCGATGAGGATGATGGCGAGCAAATTGGTATAGGAAGTGCAGCGATGTATTATTCTCTTCCCGAAGAGCCCGATGAATTGAGTGGTAGTTTATCTCTAGAGGAACTTGATAATGTCAAAGATCTAATGGGGAATACAAAATTCATGAGTGACTTGGATGATTCTGATATTATAGAAGAAGCAGAAGAAGTCAATGAAGAAGATCAATCCGTTTCAGACAATAATGGAGTTTTTGAATTCAAAAAGCGGACCTCTGACTCTGAAGAGTCAGAATCTGTTGCTTCGGTGGAGGAAGTAGAGGAAGAAAGCGAAATCAAAAGCGTACGGAGCGATTCTCAGCAAAGTGAGAGTGCAGTCGATACCCCAGATTCTGAAACCAAGTCTAGTATTGCTGATCAAATATCCGAAAGCGATGATGTAGAAGATGTTGAAGAAGATGCTTATAGCAGTGACTATACGACAGTAACTGAAACTGAAAATACTTCCTCCACAAGAACTTCGCAACAATCCAAATCCAAAAGAAAGCACAGAAGCAAGACACATGCTGGTCATGGTTTGTATCCTGGAACGATCTCCTCTTGCGATGTCAACCAAGCAATTCTACAATCTATTTTGCAGCGACCTGTTGATATGTTTAACACAACTCCCATTGCTTCTAGTATTATTGGGTCTGATGTGCTACAAGGTAAATTAGAATTATATGACTGTTATGACTTTGGTTTGGAGAAAGTGGTAGAAGGATTGTGTACTAAGCTAAGAAAGTATGTGTAGTTTTAACTTCCTATAACCCAAACGCAGCCGTTCTAAATGACCTGATGCGGCAACATTTGGGTTTAATCAAAAACTTTGTCCAATCCGCTAGGTACAAAGCGCAAGCAGAATCATCGACTTGTAGTACTTATCAATACACAACACTAGAAGACACCCTTAAGGTAAGCCGGTAAATATTGGCATCGAACACACATGGCTACAAATTGCTAATTGAATCTCTTCCCTTCCGCAATTATAGTACATTAAAAAGAACAGAAAGCCTAAATTATCATTTAGTGAGGCTTTGAAGCAAGTGCAAGAGAATGACCGTCTGAACAGCCTTCTATAGCACCAAGAAGAGATTCATACCTGTAGAATGAACTTAATATGCTTCGCAAAATTTGTAAAATAAAAGCGCGAGTAGTCCATGCTCTAGTGACCCTGTAACACTATCCACACACATAACTGTTTACCTGCAAGAGGCATCATGGCCTGGTTGAACATTTAAAAAGAGGTTTAACTAGCACAAATACTCCAAAATACTCGAAGGAAAACGGGAACCCTGAAAAGACTCCGGGATCCTTGAAATACTCGAAGGAAAAAATATTCCATAGAGAACTTGTAGAGAACTGTATTTTTTTTGAGAAGAATACAGTTCTCTATGAAATATTCCTCCATTCACGTGTTCGAGATACACGAGGGGGGCCGCCCAGCATGCAAGCGAGGGCCCGTCTGCCCGCCAGCAGGTCCACTCAAAAGCTCGCTCAAATGTAAATAATAATGACTCACGGGCCAGAAAACCCCTAATTATTGCTGAGTGTGCTGACTGCTGGCCCGCCGAGTGCCGACCCTTGGCCGACCGTGACTCGTGAGGCCATCATGAGTGTGTGTGACGTGTGACCCGCCCCCTACAGCAGCGACCTGCATGATTCACTGGGGCTGCAATATTATAAATGTTTATTTGTTTATATTATTTGCAAAGGGAAGTTATGCGTAACTAATTCACTATTCACTTGCCTTGATCGGTTATGTATGTAGTTGAGTCTCTTGATTTAGATTTTGAAAAATGTCAAAACCTCAGCTGAATATTCGTCCTGACGACGCAGCGGCTGTCGGGAGAGGTATTGCTAAAGTGCTTGCCAATATTTTTGAAAATTCGAAAACTACAGCTTCTCAGTCAATTTCAAATTCGAGTTTAGCGAAAGGATTCAAAGGCTCAGGGGCCTCGGTGGGAGCTGCTGAGGCAGATTTTTCTGAAGGTCATGTTGCTGACACCACCTCAATGGAGTTAGGCAAAAGACGAAGGAAAAACAGAGTTATGCCCAAGGATCGTGTTACCGACCAAAGTCTTTCGGAACTTTCCAAGGAAACGAGTGTTCCTGTATCGAAGTATGGGAGAATGGCAAGGTATGGTGCTCTGGGCATGCAATTAGGGGCTGGGGCTCTGGGGAATATCGTAAGAAAAGGGCTGGGAATGGAGGACCCATCTACAATAGGGGCCAGTGGAAATCCATTTTTGTCTGAGTCAAATGCGGAGCGTCTTGTGGAAACGCTCTGTCGCATGAGGGGGGCAGCCCTGAAGGTGGGACAGATGGTTAGCATTCAGGATGAAGCCCTCGTTCCTCCTCAGCTGCTGGATATCTTTGAAAGAGTTCGAAAGGGTGCTGATTTTATGCCCCAGCATCAAATGCGGTCTATACTTGATAAGGAATTGGGTTCTGATTGGAGCACTAAATTGAAAGAATTCAGTGAAAAGCCCATTGCCGCAGCTTCTATAGGACAGGTTCATAGAGCGGTTTTGTTAGACGGTACAGAAGTGGCAATGAAGATTCAGTATCCGGGAATTGCGCAAAGCATTGATAGTGATATTCAGAATCTCATGACCCTTCTTAAATTTGCTAATGTCCTTCCGGAGGGGATGTATATAGAAAATACTATGGAAAATGCGAAAAGGGAGCTTACTTGGGAGACTAATTATCTTCGAGAGGCTAAATGCCAGCAGCTATTCAAACAACTTCTATCTGATGATGACCGTTACTATATTCCAAAAGTTGTGGAAGATTTGTCATCGAAGGGAGTTATTACATCGGAAATGATATACGGTGTGCCCCTTGAGAAGATGTTTGATGCTGACCAACAGACAAGGGATAGAATAGCTATAGATATACTGTCTTTGTGCCTACGAGAGCTTTTTGAATTAAATTTCATGCAGACAGATCCTAATTGGGCAAACTTCTTTTATGATAAAGAGGCCGATCACCTTGCTTTGCTTGATTTTGGTGCGAGCAGGTATTTCGACTCCTCATTTACAGATAACTACATTAAAGTGATTAAGTTCGCTGCGGAAAAGAACAGGGAGGGGGTTATTGATGCATCAGTGAAAATGGGCTTTCTGACCGGAATGGAGAGCAAACCAATGATGAAGGCGCACGCTGACGCTGTTATGATTCTTGGTGAGCCCTTTGCTGAAGAGGGAATGTTTGATTTCTCGAAACAGGACGTTACCTTTAGAATCCATTCGCTCATCCCAACCATGCTCAAACATAGATTGACCCCTCCTCCAGATGAGAGCTATTCCTTGCATAGAAAACTTGCGGGTGCGTTTTTGCTTGCGGCCAAGCTAAGAGCTAAAATCCCTTGCAAAGCAATATTTGACCCGATATATGATAATTATAGATATGGTAGAGAAGTTCCTTCCGAAGTCTTGTACTAGTTAGATGATGGTCAGTCGCACTGAGCAAGCTTGAGCCAAATAAAAAAGCCCAAAACATTTAGTAGGTTGCAGTTTACTAGAAATTTGAGAGGTTGTGGAATTGACACGGGATAAAATAGTTCTGAAACTTATTCTTGGATTCAACCTCACAAGTATTTATATGTAGAACAATATCACTAGCCGGTAAAAAAGAAAGTTCGATGTCTTTGCCTCATCATAAAGTTTCGTGCAGTTTGACGTTTCTTACAGCTCTAAGTAATCCTTCGAAACAGTGAAGCAATGCATCCGCAGTGGTCACCCACCACTCATTGTGAATGAATATTACGCCAAACATCAATTCTCCGCTTGAGTTCTCAATTACATGATATGTAACTTCTATCGCGTGTACGTGTTCTCATGCTCGAGTATTTTAAAAGATTTTTTGCCTCTAGAATATTCAATCACCAACATTATTGCACCAATCAGATGCGGAGGAAATGAGCCTTGGCGAGGCTTCAAAAGCGAAACATTCCTCCTAAGGCCTATGATTCGCTGACAGTAGTCTTTTTAAAAAATATGTGCGATTTCCAAGTGTTGTGATTGGATAAATGTTGGTACTGCATTTTTTTATCCCATTTTTTGAACTCGTATGTAACGTCTATAGACTTTATTTTATATTCTTTTTTTCACAGCAAAAAAGTCCTTTCCAAAAAATATGTACGATTTCCACAAGTGATACGATTAATCGTTGGTACTGCATTTTTTTATCCCATTTAATTTCCGAGGATTAATTTCTCAAGGCCCGGAAAGATTCCCTTTTCTTTTTTCATTATTCGTAAAATATAAAAGGAACTCGCGTGTAACTATGCACTTTATTTTTTCTTTTGTGTTCGTCTTTGTTTCTAATTGATTATTATTATTTATTTACTTGTATTTGATCAAGATCCCTCTGAGAAAAGGCTGGTCCTGGGCTCACAATTGTTATTTATAAATAAGTTTAGGTGGGGGTAAAAGAAAGGAAAATGTCTGCTTTGAAGAGATTGGAAAAACAAAAGGAAAAGGAGATTGAATTGTCGCCTGTGAAGTACACAAGCACTTTTGCTCTAAGTGAAATAAGCAGCAATGAAACAGACAATGATAATGGTGAATGGACAAGGGAAGACAAGATTGATGTGGCTAAAGCATGTTTTAATCTTATTTCTGCGGTTATGGGTGCTGGAATTTTGGGGCTGCCACGAGCTTTCGCAAATTCAGGTTGGTACGGCTTAATTGTGCTGACTGTGGTGACTGTGGTTCAAGGATATACGGGGATGTTGGTGAGCTATTGTCTTTTGGCGTTTCCAAGTGTAAATACTTATAAAGATTTGGGTTTTGCTGTCGCTGGCAAATGGGGAAAGTACATTGTCTTAGGCAGTCAGATGGTTCAGTGCTTTGGTGTCTCTATTCTGTACTTGGTGCTTGCGGGAAGCAATATGGACAGCTTATTTAGTTTCTGGGAGGGTAATCACCAGATAGTTTTCACTGCTATTGCAGTGGCTATAGTACTTCCTACAGTGTTTTTTCGAACCATGAAGGAAGTTGCCATTGTCTCAATATTTGGAGTCTGCTCCTCTATACTTGCTGCGTTTTTTATATTTGGTGCCAGTGTCTCCAACCCAATAGATAATGTTGTATACACCACCCCGAACGTGGAGTCGTTGTCGGGTGCTGTCGCAACGTTCATTTTTTCGTATGGGACACACGCCCTCTTTCCAAGTGTTCAAAGATCAATGACACACCAGAAGCGATTCAACAAGGCTATCCTGATTTCTTTTCCATTAATTTACAGTGTTTATATTATGATATCAGTTGGTGCATTTTGGAGTTATGGCTGCTTTCTTGATTCAAGTGTGTTGAATAATTTGAGCAAGAATGCCATCTACTATATAGTAACTTCATTTGTTACATTGCATGTCATTGTGGGTTATACATTGTTCATGAATCCAGTATTTCACCTGGCAGAATATTCTCTGAATATTGGCTTTGAGCAGCCGAAATTGCTTCCTGTTAGTGCAACATCTTTGACGTACCTAAATGAAAGCAATGATGGCGCAAGAGACTTTCAGAGCAAGGTCCCTGTGCCGTTTACCTCATCCGAAAGGGTGAAGAGTGCTGTTCTGAGAAGCGTTTTGTTGGGTGTTACCTTCTTTTTAGCCATTCTTCTTCCATTTTTTGGTGAAATTATGGATTTCCTTGGAGGTTCTGCAATCACAATTATAAGTATTATTATTCCCATATGGTTCTATACCAAGATATATTGGAAAGAACTTTCGTGGTACAGAATTGCTATTCATGTTTTCATTGCACTCGCTGGTGCAGTTATTGGGGGGTATGCAACCTACAATGCTGCCGTCAATATTGTCAATAACGCTTCCAAGTACGAACTTTTCGGTGCAGTTGAAGGAACTGTGAATACTGGCGGACAGTACTGTTCTGCCTAAACACTCCCTCTAACTCACTCAACATGCTAAAATAAAACTCTCAAAAGCCTCCAGTACTTTATTAGTGATGTCCATCTTCCTTTCATTTTCCCTTTTTCGATACGCTCTTTTACATAGCTACACTGTCTTGAGTTCCCCATTACATCCTCGGCAGCATTTGAGCTTTTCAAAATTGCAAGTGGTAGTGTGATCTCCGCTATCTTCCTTTGGATTTGATAAATGCTCACACTTTTCACATGTATTTCCCGTATCTGATAGCTTGACAGAGGCTTGGAGAGAAGATCTTCGAGACGGAAATGATGTTTTCATTTCTTCCATGCAGCCATAGCCTTGAGCGAAATTTAATGCTCGACACAATTCTCGAGATAGATTTAATAACTCTAAGATATTCTCCTCAGAGTCCATTTTCCCACAGCCTTTCTTTAAATGCCAAATAACGGGTAAAAGTTGTTCATGAGTAGGTTTTTCCCAAGCAGAAGTCCCTGATTGCTGGGCAGTATTCTCCCTAAGAGCTGCAAAATTCAACAAAAGAAGATTAAGTATCTGTTCGTTGAGATCGCAAATTTCATGGTGAACAACTCTGTCTTTTTCTACCGAATGCTCCATGGATATCTCATTCTTTTTCAGCTTGCATTTTAGTTCCTCATTTTCCTTCACTAAATTTTTAATGTGAATGCCCGCGGCAGTTTCTTTCGATTTTAAAATGTCCAAGTCGATTGTAAGTTTGTCAAGTTGTTCGGCGTTAAACAGGCTCCTGGTCTGCCATTCACGTGCCTCCTGTGCCAGTCTATGCTTATCTTCTATAAGTTCTTCAAGGGTATTTCCAAGCTCATCGCCAACTGATGCAACCACAAGCCTTTTTACTTCAGCGCTTACACTATGCCTTCGATCCAACTCCTTTTCCAGCTCCAACTTCTTTTCTTGAAGCTGACAAAGTTTTGAAAACGTTTCTCCATTCACAAATTCCTCCTCGCCACTCTCCTTACCTCCCACACCAGTCATTCTTTGGGGTGGGTGGGGTGAGATTCACTTATGAGATACTGGACATGCAATCAACAACAACTACACAAGAATGGTACTCTACATTTTGGCAAAATAAAATAAAAAAAAACGAAAACGAAAAAACAAAGACATGCATTCCAATTTCCACCGTACCGCGGGGGAATAATTTTGTGATGATCAGCTGTGTGCCCCGCGACTCGCCATAGTCCATAGCCTCGGTCCATAGAGACTGTTTTGAAAAAAAAAGGACGATTTTGTTTCTGCACTTTTATTGACGCTTTTACTTGCCGTCCTCCTTCTTTGAGTGCTTTTCCTCTTTCAGGATGTTGATGGCAGGATCCCAAGTGTACTCTACATTGCCCTCTTTCATTGATGCATATCGGGCAGCATTGAAGAGAAAATCACTCAGTCTTCAGAAAGTGGGTTGAGAGGGAAGATTTCACGTGAGTATCGTGTGTATAATATTGTTGTGACAAAAATAGAACCACTTACCGATTCAGGAAATGAAGGCAGTCTTCGTCAACAGCCCCATCATTGACTAGAGGGACGATTGTTCTTTCTGCTCGCCTACACACACTTCGGGCAACATGTAGATGCGCACTACTGAGTCCTCCCGACTATTACAAATCCAAAAAGTACATTGATCAGCATTTTGAGCACCTAAATTTCAAACCAAACGCAAGTTGAAATGTTGAAGGGACTTACCGGCAATATGAAACGAAGAAGCTGAGGAAGTTCATCATCTAGTTCATCTATCCATTTTTCAACAAGTGTCACGTATTCGGGGTTGAATTTGGTTTTATCTACAAGATGCAATACATGTTAAGAGATCCAATTGAGTAAGTTTTAGTTCATTTCGGGATTCTCAAGGAATAGTGTTCAGCATTGCGGGTATTCTCCAACCTACCTCTTCTCGCAGGTCCAGATTTGTTTCTAGGTGTGGCGATATTCGACCCTACTTCCTGTAATATACATTGAATCTAGATACTCGAATTCATTAGTGAACGGGTTACTCGGAAATGTGTTTATATCATTCTCGTCTTCTTCCCATCTTACCTTCTGTAGCTTGTCGCAAAGTCCATTATTCGTAATTAAACAGTATTCTTTCGCAAGGCTACAGATATAAAGCAGTGTCCATTACAGAGATGTAGGCAGATATGGGTTAATGAGCTGTAATCTTGGACCAATACCACACGTTAACTCCAACCTTACCCAATAAAAGAATTCAATTCGTCTGTACTCCCCAGAGCTTCAAAAGTGACATCCGCCTTTGAACGCCTCTCCCCTGTATACAAGCTTGTTTTTCCTATATATTACAGGACGTCAAATTGATTAAAGAGAACATAGCAGGTTAGACGCATAGATCAAATACCACAGGCAAGGTTTTGCAAACATACCTTTGTCACCCGTCTTGGTGTAAATCTTTGGCCTACCAGTAGCTAGCCCTCTAGATACAACAAAGTGATTACTGTTCAAACCTTTCCTTCTGCCATACAATGAGCGATAATTCTGCAAATAATCTGCGCTACCAGCACACAAACAACGCCCCACACTCAATCTGCATTGCGCAGAACCAGCTGCCCAGCCAATGATCCCCTGCCGGGCTCCCACTGAGATTCCCGCTCTACACGCACTATACAACACGTGGCCAGCTTGAAACATGACTACACCAGACCAGAATAAGAGTCCGAAGAAGAAGCCAAAGAAGAAAAAAATGAATGCAGCACAAAAGAAACAGACTTAAAAACTCTAAAATCTCCGTCTTCACATGAACAAAGTTACAAAGAAGAATACAAAAAGAAAAAGAAATGCACTGTAGAGTCAGGCAGCTCTGGCGGAGTACCGCAAAATTTCATAGTTCGTTTTTATCTTTTTTGTATGGAGTAATTTCACCTAAAAATTATAATAAGTGGGGGAAAAAAACTTGATTTGGTTATTTTGCGTTTTAATTTGAGTTGGATTTGGGGGATTGAGATTTTACTTTCGTTCCTTCCTTTCTGTTTTCTTTCCAAGTCTTTTGTTGTTAAGTTAAGGTCAAGCCACCTGTTTGATTCTGGACTTACTTTGTTGTTCATTTTCATTTCTTTTCTTTCCTGAAATTTTATATACTTTACTGTAAATATGACTTCGGAGTATTTTGAGGATTTTGAGTTTGAATTCACGACTCTGCGCGATAAAGTCGAGCTCACCTTCAGGGAGGAAATGCCTCGAATGCAGGGGGATGAGTTACAGCTTGCAGTGAGGCGCATAGAAACTGATTTGACTTCTCTGAACCGATATGTGAGTGATATGAAGGGCGAGTTGAGGAATATTCCATCTGCCTACAGACCGAAACTGGCCAGAAAGTGTGAGAAGTTTAGTGGCGAAGTGAATGATTTAAGAAATCAGTTGGTAATGTATTTTTGATTATTAGTCATCTTTCTGGAATTATTCGGAACGCTTTGAAATACTTATTTCTTTTATTATATTTGTGTTCTTTTGGGGGTTTTGTTTTTTATTTCGTACAGAGGAACTACCAAGGACGCGATAGTGCTGATGGCTCTGACTATGGGGCTATAGATCCCCGCCAAAGACTATTGAGATCACATGATACTGTTAACAGAACTTCAGAAAGGCTTGAAAACTCGCATAGAATAGCACTGGAATCTGAAAGTATTGGGGTGGGTGTTTTAAATGAGCTGTCGACTCAGCGTGAGACCATAATCAGAACGAGGGATCATCTTGGAGATACTGATCAAAATCTGGGTAGAAGTGGGCGTATACTTCGTACAATGTCTCGCAGGGTAGTGACAGACAGGGCTATTGTTGCGTCTATAATTATGGTTCTTATCTTGATCCTTGCAATGATCGTATATATCAAATTCCTCCGCTAAATCGTGACTTTTAATGTAAATCATATGCCTACGCTGTGCCTATCGCTCCAGGCATTCTCTCGTTACTGAAAGTAGCGGACTTGAGATCTTCTGCCTTACACTCTGTCTTTTATTTTATTTTAGTCTGGTTGACAGAGACACATTTTTTGTAATATATGAAATGATATAAACAGCGCGACATATATCTAATTTATAATGCCCCCCCCTGTACTGTCCATTGTATTTATTGATTATCCCGATTTCCTTCACAGAAGAATAACTTAATTATATTTTTTTCTTTCCTACAGTGCGTGGTGACCATCCAGGTGGCCCAAGCTTTTAAATTCAACCCTGGTTGCAGAATAAGTAGCAATTACTTGCAAAGCGGCAATAAGCAGAAGAAAATAATTTCTTCTCTTGTTGTGAGAACTCAGAAAATTACTAGAAGATGATTCTGGGAGAATAACTAAACGCAATGTCTTGACCTGCGAAAGAAAACAAAAAAGAAATAAATTTCTCAATGAGATGAAGACAAATGCGAATAAATACACATAGACGAAGGCATACACTTACCACCACAAAGGCCACAGAAAATCCAAGATACAATGAAAGAGCGGTTGCTGCAAAGATATTGCTGCCTGATACTATCGTACAAATCACAGTCAAAACACACCTGTACAAAGAAGAGAGTAGACAGTTAACATCAGTCAAACTCAAGCGATGAAGCCCCCTCCCCCCAGAGGTGGGCATTGTTCACATTTTCCACTTCCCACTTACCCTACGTATTTGTAACCACAGTATGCAAAAACATCCAGGATGTGAACATCTCCTGAAACATTCAGCAAATAGAAACCAAGGTATATCATGCCTACTTCAATGAAAAGCCATCCAAAAGCAGCGCTCGCCGTCACACCCAGAGCATCAGGTTTAAACTTCCCCTGCGTTCCCAGTGCCAATCCACACAGTAAAATATATGTCACAAACGCCATTGCTGAGTTTTGTTTAATAAAAAGTAATGTAAGTATTTAGATGCCCACGCACTAAAACATATGAACTAGGTCGATACTCACAAGGTATGTATAGGTCCGGTGCATTTACGTCATCTCGAGGAGGTAAATACTCTGTTTGGTTGCTCATTCGATTATTGTACTGCCGCCTTGCCCAACTCTATAGAACAACAACAAATAAAACATTAAAGTTAGTTTACTAACCATTTGCCTATAATCCAAATAGTAAAGGCTGGTAAGAAGAACTGACCTTATGGCGAAAGGGAAAAAGCAGCAATTTAATCTTGTTCAACACATATGAATTACTGACGCAGAAGTAGAAATTGAAAGTTTGCAACGTAATGTATTTTCCGAGCTATGCAAAACAAAAGTATAAAAGAAGATTTAGAAAAAGCATTATCTAAAGATGTATAACACACAGATGACTTACATTTTTATC
Source organism: Ichthyosporea sp. XGB-2017a (assembly GCA_002811675.1). Lineage (NCBI taxonomy): Eukaryota > Ichthyosporea > Dermocystida > Chromosphaera > Chromosphaera perkinsii. The sequence continues at coordinate 36,381 of PDIM01010368.1, forward strand.
CACATAATCTTTCCCAGCAGCAGCAAATGTAGACCCATACTGAAACGCAGCTTCCTGAACAGCAGCATTTACAAAATCAGGCTGCCCACCAAAGCCCTGCTGCATACCGCCACCCTGTTGAGGCGGCGCATTATTACCTCCTCTCTGGCCTCCTTGCATCTGATCTCCACCTCCCATTCCGTATTGTCCACCGCGATCGTTAAATCCGCGATCGTTAAATCCCTGGCTGCCCTGGTGCATGTTCATGTTTCCATATCCTCCTCCTCCCTGGCTACCCTGATGCATGTTCATGTTTCCATACCCTCCTCCTCCATACTGATCCTGACTCCCTCCACTATTTGGCTGATAGTAATTATTAGACATTCTTCTTTATCTCTTCTCTATACACTACTATATGATAGATCTTCCTGAAGGTATAATAATAAATCAAAAAAACTAAAAACAACAAAAAACAAAAAACGATAATAAATAATAAAACAAGAACAAGAAAGGGAGGGGTCGAGTGGGCACTGGGCAGTAGGCACACGACAATCACTGATCACAATTCACATCCCCGGAGACGTCGGGGGGGGGGAGAGAGGGCTCAGGGCACACAGTCTTCCTCCCCCATCGGCCATCATCCCCCCCTGGATCCTCCCCAACTTGGCTCTTTCCCGCCATTTTTAAATTTTGCAGTACAGCTGACTCTACTGCTGTCTACCTCTCTGCTTGGTGTTCTGATTGATGGTGCATGTGTGTGGTGCGTGTGTGGATGCATTCATAGGATATTTAAGGAGTGCTTAGCCATAAGGGGTGTTGCGGCAGTGTGGGGTCGTGGTTCGGGACTGTCATGTCGGGTTTGAAACATTACCTTGAGAGCCCTTCACCTTTGCGATGTGGGAAATATAGACGTAGAGGTGTTGGTCATATTGTTGATTCGGATTCAGACCCCGATGAAGAGGCTTGTGCTAAATCGGACATTGAAAATGCTAATACGTGTCCTATTTGCCTTGATGTTACTAACGAACAAGCAAAATCTTCAGTATCGGGCTGCTCCCATACTTTCTGCTTTACCTGCATCCAGCAATGGTCGTTCGTTGCTGCCAGCTGCCCTCTTTGTAAAGCCCCCTTTAAGGTTATCAAGCACGGCTCAAAAGTGGTTCGCGTAAGGAGAGGTCAGTCACGCATTGTGGGAAATCCTAGTGGATGGGAGAACCGAGACTTTCTGCACTATTATTATGCAACTGAAAATAACTTGCTGGACTGCGAAAACCTCGATGAGTACGATTTAGACGATCCTTTCATAGACGATTCAGGCCTGACAAATGAAGAACTGTCGACCGCGGCTGCAGGTAATATAGATCAAACTATTAAGAATGCTGAACTCAAAGACGAGGTACGAAGCAGAGCGAACCCGGCTAATGGCATTGAAAATAACGATACTTTGCGGTCGAAGGAGCCAGTTGTACGGAAAAATGTATTCCTAAAAAAAAGAGATTCTACTATCAAAAAATTCTTGGAACCGTTATCTTCTGCAGGACGTCCACTGGACGAAGCCCCTGCTGTCCACGACTTGAAAGTAAGCGCTTTTATTTCAAACGTGCCAACAGCTCAGGCTCACGCAGGAAGTAAAACAAGACGGCATACTGAAAGCAGAGAATGCGAAAAACAGCCCCCTGATAAACCTGAGACTTTTCTTAGCAGTGATGAAGAAATGCGAGTTCTTGAAGAAAAGAGACAGGAGCGAGTAAGTAACTATTTATGCTTTATATTGGCTTTCTATGTTTTGAGAATGTTTAATAACTTTCAGCCTAAGATTCTGTATCAACAGTTGCAAATGCAGGTAATTCAAGAAGCTAAAAGAATCATTCACTCCGACTATGTTGATGGTAGAATATCAAAGCAATCGTTTAAAAATATCGTTCTAAATACGTCCACAGCTTACATGAAGCTCTACAGTTCAAACAATAACCTATCGCTAGAGAAACGTGAAAAGTCTATTATCCAAAGGCTTTGTTTCTTTTATTCTAATAACTAATACCTAACGCACTGACACGTATCTCAGACCTTACTCCCAGAGATACATCCCCAAATCTTTTGGCAGCTCCACCAAAGCGATCTATTGAGCGAACCACTCCACCTTCTTCTAATTAAATTCCATTCACACAGTAACTGGATATTGAAAACAATTATATCTACTCATCCATTCCCTACTATTCGTTCTTAAGACATATTCATCTTCTCCATATTAGCAGGCAAGTCCGCATCCTTCCTGGGAGGCATCCTTTCGTTTTCACTGTCAAGAATTTTAGCTTCATCAAAAGTTGTAATGGCTAAACACACAAAAACAAAACACAATAAAATTAATCCCACCTTCACATAATTTCAGAACAGTATTTACCAGTATATTCCACAACCTACCTTTCTGAATACCCTTTTTACCCTGAGATAATACTCCCACAGGTACCTTCGAATTTGGGGTCAATCCTTTCAGTCTTAGAATACTCTCACTTTCCTCCCTGAGAACTGTAAACATTCTTGCCATTTTACCAATAGCCATAATCTTATTTCTAATGACATCCTTTCTCAGTTTCGATGCATCATCTTCATCGGGTTCATTATCTGAATCAAGCTCATCGTCAGTACAAATATTAAGGATAGCCACGAGCATATCGGTTACTTTCTCCCCCACAAATGGCAAAGACCAAGTAAACACATCCATAAAGTTGGGGAGCCAGTAAGGGTGAGGGGATGCGTTAAATTGGCGAATATTCATAACGTTGTTTTCATATTTAAGAACAGCTGCTTTGTTGTTATAAACATCCAAATAATTAGGAGCTGAAAAAATGGTTATAACAGAAGGAAACCCAGTAGATTGACTCTTTCGGTACATTCTATACCCTGCATCTTGCGCTTCGTGTGCTCTGATGATCGAGAGCAGCTTATTTGTGTCAAGAAAGGCACAAGCGGCATAGTAGCTATAAAAATACGAGCAACCCCTTACATTATTGTGAGTGAAAAAGTCCTTATTCTTCTCATTTCCAAAATCTTCCAATGGATCAGCCCAAAGCATATCACACATTGGTCCGAAGGCAGGAGGTTCTCTGAATCTGTCAATCTTCTTGATATCATCTAATGTATTAATTTCAGGAGAAAGACCACCATGGACACAAAGAAATTGATTGTTCATAACAGCGGCAAGTGGAAGGGCATCAAAAGACTCCATGCAAAGGTCGTAAATATTTTCATTGTACTTGTATACGCATTCTCCTTTAAACGTAAAGTATTCTGTAAGATGGCGGCACTCATGATTACCTCTTAGCAAAAATAAAGTACCGGGGTAATTCAGCTTCAATGCCCACAAGTAGAGAACACACTCGATCGAGAAATACCCACGATCTACATAATCACCCATAAAAAGATATCTTGTACTAGAAGGATGTCCACCCACTTCGAACAACTTCAGCAAATCGTAAAATTGTCCATGAATATCCCCGCAAACAGTAACTGGGGCCTCCACTGCTAAAAGATTGGACTCTTTTGAGAGACACGCAGTTCCCAGTTTTATAATCTTCTCCGCGCAATCAAGAGCAAGTCTACCCTCATAAGTAAAATGTTCCTTCAACACGTCAGGCTTGGGAAGATCGCCATCCCCAAAGACCTCCTCGATAGTGAGCAAATTTCCCGCCGGTGCAGGAACTTCTGCTCAAACGAAAAAAACAAAAAACAACAAAAAAAAGTCTCTAATTAGTATGCTCATTCTACGTATCCAATCGCCCAATTCATTCGATCCACAGCACAACTACCAACCTTGACAGTTTCTCTCAACTGTAGATTTAGGTGCTTCATCTGCCATTTCTATTTACTATTAATTTTAAATCGCTAAGATTACAAAGAAAGCACACTAACAAAACAAAAAAAAAAAACTCCAAGAAATAAAAGATTTACAAAACCGCAGAAATGATTAAGAAATAGCAAAACCCTCCGCTTTTATAATAAATCAATTGTCCTTTGAAGTAATTAACCACCCTTTCCTAACCAAGTCGTTTCTCTGCTCCAAACTAAAACACAGTCCGCAATTAACAACCAAGGCAAGGCACTCACTATAATAATCTTGATAGAATCCCCTCTCTTACTATACGATAATGCAGTAAAGAACAAAATAAAGGTCCAAAAAAAAACAAATTATAATTCAGAAACGACACTGCAAGGGGAATTATAAATTATAACAACTTCTGGCAGCTTGATAATAATAGCCCCCTTTTGCGGGTTGTTACTTGTTTTATTTTTTCAACCAGCAAGAAGGGCGAAGGCGCCTGGCGCCCGCATCGGCCATCGAGATTCGAGGGCCTGTGGGCCCTGCAGTGCCCTGTACTGTGCCGACTGCCGGCCCCGTCAAGAAGCGTTAGCGACCTTTAATATTCCAGTAAAAAAAATAAACAATCAAAGTTAAAATAGTCTGCACAGCAAGTGTGGACGAGCGAAGCTTGTGTAAGGGATCCAGTTTTGAGAAGCATAATTTTGGGGGGATGGGGGTTTTATCCAATCAGAAGGCTGCATTTATCATATATCCTCGAAAAAATTGACCGTCAAAAAGGGCCTGAGCTGATGAGAGAAAAACGCTACGCTGCGCTTCGCTCAATAAATTGTTTATACGTCGCGCACTATGCATGTACAATTAAAAGAGCTGCTTATTATGTAGTAGATAGATAGACAGGATACGTTACCTTCCTGCATTGCAGCTAACTGGTTTCTTTGGAAGTTTCTTTTGACATTTTGTTGCAGACTCTTGTTGTGTACGAACAGTACTACTAGTACACGGCTACTTTTTAAATAGTTATTGATGTATGCAATGTTTGAACTATTATGTGTGAGCTCATTACGCATGTATGAGTGCTGTTTCCGATAAAGATGCGTCATGAGGCATGCCCCTTTTTCTCGAAATGGACTGCCTCTGAGTTTTTGTGTCATTGGTTGCTTCATTGTATATTGGTACCGTGTTACTTTTGGAATTTTTTATTCACTAAGCTCGACACTTAGAATCAAGTTGCTCATCTCCTCTTTCGTATTTCGATTGTTCAACGAATGGAAATCGAATGGTAATTGAAAAACAAAGGCTTCTATTACGTTCAAGACAAAGTAGGTTTCAAAGGAGACGAGAAAAGTTTTGCTGATTTCCGGCTGATTTCGCTTCACCGTCACATAGAATCCTTTTCAGTCAGCAAAACTACTTATCAGTTGAACCTTTTACCACTCTTTCAAAGTTTTCTTCCTAGCATATTCTGGACGTGTTCGAAAATTCTCCAATAACATTGCGAAAACATTATAAAGGGCGACTATTAAATAGATCCTTATAAATTAGGGTTGCGCCTGGAAGTACGAGCCCCAGACCAAGCCCGGTTAGGACCCAATATTTCCCATGCGCATGCCCCTTCACATTTTTCTATGGGCAGTTTCATACATAACAAACTCTCCATACAAAATCCCCATACAAATACCGACTCTTTAGCATACCCCCGGGGCCAACACGTTAAATCACTGGTGAGTTTTATGCCCGAGTCAGTGATTAAATGCATCAGATTCCTCCCAAACATGCGGCAATTTGGGAGAGAAATATCCGTCAAGGAGAGACTCAGAGAGGATTATTACGGGTATTTTATAAGAAATAGAAAGGTGAGAAATTTAGTGTCGCTCGCGGTTTTTACTTTTTTATCTCTTTGATTCTTTGTTTTGATTTTTTTTTTTTGCTTTTCTCTTTCAATTTTTATTTTTCTTCTTCGACTTCTTTTTTTTTTTTTTTTTTTTTTTTTTTTTTTTTTTTTTTTTTTTTTTTTTTTTTTTTTTTTTTTTTTTTTTTTTTTTTCTTTT
>PDIM01010368.1:42312-61906 GCA_002811675.1 Ichthyosporea sp. XGB-2017a
CTGCAGCGTTCTTATTACCAAGACGATTTAAAGTGTCTACATAAGCCCTTTTCGCGTTTGCAACACTTCGCGCGTGTTCTCGTTCCCTACATACTTCTCTTAGTTCGTTGCGAGAAAGAGTTCTACCAAGTGGTACTCCTTCATCATTAGTTCTCAATTCTTCCAACTCGCTAGGTCGATTATTTTCTTTATCGAAACCTTGGCACATATAAACTCGGTTTTCACCCGACATCGTGTGCTAAACAGTAAACACACACACAAACACAAATCAAACAACAAAACAAAACAAAAAAAAAAAAAAAAAAAAAAAAAAAAAAAAAGAAAAAGAAAAAGCCATAACTCACACATTCCAAACAACAAAGTGGACTGGGGCACATCTGCAGCGTCAGTGTTCACTATAGAAATTCCTATAGTGCAGGTGACAGGAGAGCTTCAATATAGACCATATTTGCCATCACGCTGATCACCCCTCGGGAACTCCAAACTGCTTTCGCCGCCTCGAAATTTCTGCGCGTGTTTTATATAACTTCTCTAAAGCTGTCTATTTTATATTTCTTGGGCTGAAAATAGCCAATTATGACGGTCTTGAATTTAGATATGTGCATTATCCTTGCTTTTTTTAACATACTAATAAATAACGTGAAGCTTTGGATTTTATGCCCGAGCTAAAACACTTGCACGATAGGCAAAGAGTTGAGTTAATTGATTGGTCTTCTGTGATAAGCTTAGGTGTTCGGTGTTTAGAATGTCAGAGGCTGTGTACTTGAGCAATATTATTTGCTCCTCGAAAGACACCGCTGGTATACTTACAAAAGACAAATGGGCTGCTCCAGCAAAAAACACTGCTGACGACGTTCCTGTAAAATTCTCCAGTCGAGTTGCTGATGATCTATCCCTCTTAGATATTTCATGTAACTCTTTAAATACTTCACTTGATAAGTACGATGTTGATCGCAGTACAATTCAATCGCGAAGCTTACCATCTTCTCCAAAAACCCTTGCACGCCCTTTTGAAGCTAAAAGCACCACCCTAGGACTACCTGGGAGCATATCATCAGCTGTTAATTCCCCGGTAAAAGAAAGTGAGATAAAAAATAGAGAAATTGCCGTAGATTCAAAACCTGAAAAAGGCCCGAAATTGTGCAAAGCTTTATTTTCATCAGATCAAAAGGTGGGAGAAAATTCCTGCGAGGAAAGTTTTACTATTCATCGCTCAAAAAAACACGCAAAAGAAACCGCAAAATCGAAGTTACTCCAAAGTCCCCATTCTAATGAGAAGCTATTTAATCCCAATGCTTCCCCTCAAAGAGCTCGGAAGCTGCCCCCTAGTCCTCTAAGGAAAGGTCGAAGCATTGAAACAGGTAAAGCACTTCGTCCACATGGGGAACGTCCTTGTGAAAATGTTGCTGTGGAGAGACGATCTTTTGATCTTAAATCGCGCATGATGGATATATTTGATTTGGGGGGCCAAGAAAAGCAAGGCTCGATAGAATCCGCGCCAACGAAAACGAAAACCCACGCAGATATGGCGAGGGAGAGGGACGCGTATAAGAAGAAGTGCAGAGATGTTTCTGCTCTGAATGAATCTCTTAAAGGAGAAATTGAAATATTGCAAAGTCAGCTTGATAGCAAAGGGGAAGCGATTTGTATTCTAAAAAAGGAACTTATAGCAAGTAAGCAAGGTGAAAGATCATTTGCTGAACAGCTGACCCAGTCAGAAACAACCTGTAATTCACTGTCGGAAAAAGTTCGAAGATGCGAAAAAATGATACAGGATTCCCAACGTAATCTCCTTGAAATGGAGGAAAGAAACCATAGCATTCAATGTGAAAACTGCGACTTGCAGGATAAATTAACATTTGTTAAATCTCGGGCGGCTGAACTGCAAAGTAAATTGAGCGTAAAATCCACTGAAAGTGAGGGATTGAACCATCAAAATTCCTCTTTGAGATCTGAAATTGATGATTTGAAGAACCGGCAAACTTTATGGGACAAAGAGCGCATAGAGCTTCATGGTGTAATCGAATCCCTTAAGTTACAAGCAGAAATGGGGCAAAAGGTGAAAGGTGAGTACACCTTGAAAATGAAAAGCAATGAAGTCGAGCTGAGAAATGCCTTAGAAGCGAAAGATGGTGCAATCAAGCAGAGGGATTCTCTAGTGGATGAGATATCTGAAATGAGCGACAAAATTGACAAACTTGTAGAACAGAGGAATTTTTTTAAGAGAAAGGCAGAAAGTATATCCCGTGATATGCAAAAAATATTGAAAGACTCTTCTATTGAACAGCTAGAATCGTTTCCAAAAATGGACGAAGAAAACCAAAACCTCCGCGCTCAAGTTTTGTCTTTACGAATGAGCTTAAAAGATGCTCTCGTTTCCTGTGACGCATATAAGCACGCATTCCAAGAGCAATTGTCTAGAAATACATGTGTAGATGGACTAAAATCGGTGTTTGCTTGGAAAAATGACATGAAAACCCTTGCTACCAAATTTGCGGAACAAATTGCAGAAAAGGAGGAGGCATTAGCCCATAAAAAAGTTGCAACACGGATGCTTGCAAAGAAACTGTCAATTTTGGAAGAAGAAAATGCAAGTATGAGGGACCAGATGTCTCGCCTAGCTGTACCTCCAAATAATACCAATGAAACAGTTTGCCGTAGTACCCCCCTGAGTAAAGCTGCTTAAATAATCTGGGTACTTTATTGCAGATATGTTGCTTTGCGCAATGCACGTCGAACATGTGAACTTAATTTTAGCCCTTCTATAGTTGAATTAAATTATTCTGAGCAAAATTTTGGTCTTCGTTAGTTCCTTGAAACTCGCATAACGAATCTCAAAAACATTAATGTGTAGATACTTACTTCTCTAAGTGATTGCTGAGCTTTACGTATACTATTTATCCATAGCTTGCACATTTTCTCTGTTTCAGCTGTAAATACATAGTAAGAATTCTCTGGTGTTAAAATTCCAAAAGAATTTTTCTTTCCTAACTTTCCCTCGACTTCCTGAACTTCGCAATCTCTGATACTTAGAGTTTGAAATACCTTTCCTTTAAACTAAAAAATAGCAACTCACCTATTTTAATCATCTATTCTTGACAAACCACTTTTGCTTTGTGTGCATACATTCGAATACTTACAGATGTTCTTTCACTGCCCTTTTTCTTCTTTTTATAGAAGACCAGTAGTGTGTCTAATAGCACAGTCCATAGTTTTCTCTTTCTTTTGATCACACATTTTTTTCCATTGAAAGTTATACACTTCCGCTTAATTATGCCCGAACAGTGAATATCCGCCTTTTTTGTACATCCATTCCCATCCCCATAACTTATTGTTCCGCTTTCCAAATTAATTCCCTCATCGCTTGTTCCTAAATTACTTTGATTGGATATCTGCCCGCTAGAAACCATGCTTGTGGTACTCCTCGATGTGGTTGACGAAATTGTTCTCTCTGATGCGGTACTTTGATTGCCCAATACAGCAATGCTTAGGAGAATGGACTCCTCAGTGCAAGAAAGTTTTCGCAGACTTTGGCACCTCCTATGATAACTGTACTTATAAGAGCTACTGTCACTTGTATTTTCTTCACTGTCACTCTCTGCAGACGGCAAATCAAAACTGTCGTCCAGGAGACTTTGCTGCCTTCGACACGCTTTACCGCGAGGTACCATAGTTATGGGAATTTCACAGTCTTCTGTGTTGTAAATGCTAGAAGTATGATAGTCGATATTCGCTATACTATTACTTCGTTGGGAGCCGATAGATGAAGGTATTGAGCCAAATATATCCTGCTCAAATGAACGGCGACTTCCAAAACTAGAGTCTGTAGCAGCCGACGAGATTCCATCATTGCTACTTGCACTGTTACTAACCGTCTCACTGGAGGTTCTCCTTGCCGTACAGGGACTATTTGTTTGTGATCGTATAGGAATTAGCGATGGTATTTTTATAGATGAGTTTAAAGGCTCCAAGCTGGCTGACTTAAACAGCCCCCCTTCTCTGTGTGTAGATATATTGCTATTTTCTTTTGGCTCCCTTTTCAGTGACAGCTGATAGTTATTTTCATCCATGATATTTCCAAGCTCATCAAAATAGCTGAAGGAAAGTAAATATCCCAGCACACCCTCATTCTCTGTGAGAAATCCATAGTTTGAATTTTGAAATCGTCTGATCTGTTTTAATATTATATTCAATCTTTCTTGTTGGCCCTCCTTGCCTAGATTGTAAACAAATGTAATATCTGTCAAGTAAAGGCCAAGATATGGAATACAAGGCAAACCACGTGAATCTAGCTCGTTTCTCAAATTTTGAGAGTTGCTTTCCTCTGAGAACAGGTACTTAAGATCTTTGAAAATCCCATTCTCTCTTTTACTCAACAGAGCCCATGTCTTTTTAAGCCGATGAATTGGAACAGAACGCAAGCCAGAAAAGATTGCAAAAGAAGAAGAAAAGTTATTTAAATCAAGAAGTTCCCTTGCTGTCCTTAAAAACTGTGCTAAAACCTCGGACCTCTCCTTTGCTGTTTCCCTTTCAAGTATTTCTGAAATAACCCAGTACGAAACGCGGTTAAATCTATGAATGCAATTAACAACATTCGGTGCCTTATCTGTTTTGCCTTTGGCATTCCAGTTACAGTTTACAAGTTCATTCTCAAGCACCGGTCGGAACACTCGATAATCTGCTATCGTACATTGCTCAGCAAGGTCACGGGGAGAAAGCAATCGCACATCTGGCTTTTCTGTGTTCACATGCTGTAAGCCGGCAAATGAATTTCTTTTGGAAAGCTTTTGCAACCTGGCATTTCCTCCCAACTGAAGTGATTTCTTTCGAGTATGAGGACTAAACATAGCAGAAAGATTTCGAAAACATGACAAATCCAAATCTTGGCCGTGTGATAATTATCACTTTTTCACCCAATACATGCGGGCGAAATAAAAAATGAAGGACCTTAGTATGGCGGAAAAAGGCAAAAGACAGAAAGAAAAAAGCATTGGAAAAACACAAAAAAAACTGCAATAATAGAAAAAGAAAGTTCTACTGTATGGTTCTCATTTTCCCTTATAAGTATAAATACCGGAAAAATAAAATATGGCCAAAAAGCCCCCATAATAAAGTCTAGCGTGGAAAATTCTGGCACAGAAGAGATGAAAGGCATTCCTTCGTATCTCTTCATTTCAAATGTAGGGTCAGAGGATGTCATGAAAAGTGAGCAGAGCGGGAGGGGAATTACTTAGTTTCTTTGATTCATTGTCGTTCAAAAACTTTACATTTATTTCCTACATACAAAACATAAAACTAACCTCTTAATTAATTACAGTAACATATCTCTAAAGGGTATCGTCAGCCTTCTCCCCTTCATGCTGCCCAAGGTGAACGGGAGACTTGAATTGTGCTTCCCCTGTCATTTTGTTAAAGTAAATGATACCTATATCGTCACAATTAAGCTTGACCCAATTGCTTGAGGTTGTGCCATTCAGTCGATAAATTCTCATTAAAAGTTTCACACACAAAGGAAAAAACTCCTTGTATGATAGCATGCTATCCCCATTAGCGTCATACTTAAGTCTTATTAGTTCAAGTTCACTTTCACTGGCTTTTAATCTAAGGGTTTTTGACTTCGCCATAGTATAGAAGTCTTCTTTTCCTATAAACCCGTCTTTATCCCTATCTGCCTTTTTAAATACGTCCATGACAACATGCTCTATTGCCGCTGCATTGGTTCCCAAAATTGGCTTAAAACCTTCAGGCTCTTCTACCTTCATTTCACCAGTACGCTTATTATAGAAGACTGTTGTCCCTGTGCTATGAGAAAATATTTGACTCCAATCATTAATGCTTTCGGGCTTCGTTGAATACATGTTCTTTAGCACTTCAGAGATAAATGGAACAAACTCTTCGTATGAAATGACGCCATCTTGGTTGGTATCCATCTCTTTGTACAAATACTCTATGTCTTGATCATTTAGGCGAAGGTCAAGAGAGGCGGATTGAAAGAACATTTGAAACTCTCTCTTATCCAATGTTCCATTTCCATCTTTATCAGCACTTAGAAAAAGATCGAACATCATTCGCTCCAGTGAATTCGGATCAAAGTCTTCTGCTTTGATACTAATATTTTTTGCCCTGTTTGACAGGGCTGCTTTTCTTAGTTCCTCTGCCTTCTTCTCAGCATCTTTTTCGCGCTCTACAGCTGCTGTATTTATCTGGTTGTCTTCAATATCATCTTCGTTTTCAATGCTCTTTTTCTCAACTTTATCCCAGAAATCACCTTCTTTCACATCATTTTCTTCTGGGGATTTAACTTCTTTTGTTGAAGACTGAGCTTCTTCACCATTCTTCGTAGATTCTTCCTGTGGGTTTTCAGCTGCTTCCACTTCTTTTTTCTCGGGTTGTTCAGAAGCTGCTTCCTCTTTCTTCGGTTCTACAGGGACTGCTTCTTCTTTCTGTGATTCTACAGGGGCTGCTTCTTCTTTCTGTGATTCTACAGGGGCTGCTTCTTCCTTCTGTGGTTCTACAGGGGCTGCTTCTTCTTTCTTTGGTTCGACAGGGGCTACTTCTTCTTTCTTTGGTTCGACAGGGGCTACTTCTTCTTTCTTTGGTTCGACAGGGGCTACCTCTTCTTTCTTTGGTTCTTCAGGAGTTGCTTTCTCTTTCTCTAGCTCTTTTGGGACTGGGACGTCAACCTTCGGTTCTTCTGGAACAGTATCTGCCTTCTCTGGCTCTTCAGGAGAGGCATCTTTACTTGGTTCTACTTTTGTTTCTTCAGTTGATAGACTTTCCTCACTAGGGTCTTGGGCATCTGGCAAGTCTCTTTCTTCTGTTGCAGTAATATTTTTCTCTAGCTCGGGCTCCTGCACATTTATATTTTCTTTCTCTTCTTTCTGTCGAATAGTTTCTAGTAACTCCAAAGCTTCTGCATCTTCTTTCGCTTGTCTCTTGGCTTCCTCTTGTTCCTCCTTTTCAGCCTGTTGCCTTTCCATTTCAAGCTCCTTTTCGTGAGCTTCTTTTTCTTTTTGAATTTCTTCAGCCTCTCGTTTAGCAATGGAATGAATTTCTTCTTCGTGCTTTTTAATCTGATCATCTAGCTCTTTCTGTTTCTGAAGACGAATTGCTTTCACTTTTTCAGCTTCTTGTCTTCTCTTTGCCTCGATTTCTTCAGCATTTTTTCGCGCATTCGCATCGTTAACCTTTTGCATAGCTTCTTCATGCTCTTTTCTGCGAGCCATTTCCTCTTTTTCATGCTCTCTTTTTAGTTCCAACTCTTTCTTTCTTTGCTCTTTCAGGTGGGTCTTCTCTATTTCCTTTTCTTTGAGTTTAAGAACTCGCATTGCCTCCCGTTCTTCCTGTTTCTTGATTCTTTCTCTGCGCTTTTCATCTAATTCTATCTGTCTCTGCAATCTAGCTTTTGTTGCCTTTTGTTGTCGATCAATTATCTTACTCAATTTCTTATGCTCATCACTATCTCCAAAGTTCGATTTTGATTCATTTTTCATTTTTTCTAGTCTTTTCATATTATATTCATGGACTTTCTTTTCTGCGTCTTTCTTCTGTTTTGCTATCTGCTTGATCCTTTGGTCGGTCATTTGCTCTTCAACAGACTTAATGATGCGGCCTTCCTTGGTGCACATTCCATTTTTGTTGAGGGTCTTCAGAACAGAAGAGCTGGAGAAAAATCTTTTTAAATGAGGATCGTACAAACTGTTGTACTCTTCTGCTTTACCCCTTAATTTTTCTTGAGCTAGATATGAGCCCCTTATAGATTTTGGAAGTTCCTTTTTCTTTGAACCAAGCTTTACATCTGAGACGAGTTGTTTCTTTGCATCTTTTCCTTGCCCACCAAAGTTTATGCTTTCGTACGTTGACTGTGAACGACTCAAACTTGAGTGGCTCACCGCGCCTTTCTTGCCGAGTTTAGCTTTCTCCCTTTTACATATAATTATTTCAAAAGAAAACTGGGTTAATACTTTCATCAATGAGCACAATAAGCATTGTCAAACATCAAGAACACAAAAATATGTAGCACAACTACTTACATTTTGGCTCCTTTACAACACCACACATGTATGTACAAAATATCCGTCTAGAATCCAGCCAAACTCTTTTCGAGATGTACAGCACACGTCAATCAGCGCCTTATAATACAAACAGAGACTCCAAACATAATAAGTAGCTAGCTTTATCATTATACTACAGCTAATATGCATTATTATAACAATCTATTATAATCAAACTATTCGATTCACCCATCCCATGCCTTACTTTATATAGCAAAAACAAGCCTGGATCGACTTTTTTGGAGAAGGGGTACCATGGACCACATGCACTTAATTCCCTCGAGGGACTTGGACAAATAAAAAAAAAATTTGGCACAAACCTGCAAGTGGCCACCCGAAAAAAAAATTCGTCGCAGGGCCGCCGCACGGTTTTCCAACTTTTTTTTTTTTCTTTTTTTTCACAGGCTCTTTTTTTCTTTGGTTCTCTTTTTCTCATTTCTCCTTTCCTTTTTCATTTATTGGTTGGGATCTTTTAAGTGTGGTTTTCAACATTGATCTTCTATTTTTTGTTAGCAATGAGTTCATGGAGAGAGAGCGTAGGGCTCAGTAAAGAGCAACTTGATCAATTGTCCAAAGAAGATTTGCAACTGCAAGAAGCCATTCATGAATTTATCTCTACTGAAGAAAACTATTTTAAAGATTTAAATAATATTGTTTCGAACTTTAAAAATCCTCTGGAAAATACTGGGGTTCTTTCAAAACATCAAATCCAATATCTTTTTGCTAACATAGAAAAGCTAAACCTTATACATGATCCTTTTCTGAGAGCCCTGAAGCAGCGTAGTGCTGAGACGAAACCTATAGCTAAAGGGATTTCCAAAGTCATCGTAAGCTACTTAAGTACTTTTGCTTGTCCGTATCGAGCCTTTTGTAGTTTGCAAAAGACATCACTCGAGACGTATCACACTCTCATTAAAGAAAACCCCGAATTTGACAAGTTTCTGAAAGAAGTATACATATCCGTTCCAGAATGCCGCCTGGGATTACCCTCTCTTCTGTTAAAGCCTGTTCAAAGAGTAACAAGGTACCCTCTTCTATTACAAGTAAGTATCCCGCACGTTGATGGAAATTTTTAAAAGAAAACTTTATATTTATAGTTTTATCCTCAGGCTATTCTCAAATATTTAAATGAAAGTTCTCCAGAATATGCCAGCTATATGGAAGCTCTTAGAGTAAGTCAAGAGCTTGTAGAAGAATCAAATGAACACACGCATAAGCTAGAAAATGTCGAAAGACTTTTCGAGGTTAAATCTCTGTTGGACTTTTCTAGCTTTCCTACTTTTAGGGATGCTGTGTACGAATGCCGGAAAATTATAAAAGAGGGGACAATTAGAGTAACTCACGGGAATAAGCAACAAGATTTGTATACGTTTGTTTTTGATCGAGTGATAGTTTTTACCAAACCCATAGTGAGAAAAAAGAAAACGTGGTATAAAGTCAAACATAAACCTTTGGTAATGTCCAGTAATGACTTCAACGCGTTTGAATCCGAAGGGTTTGAAAATCGATTTGAGCTTATTCAAACTAGTCCAGGCGAAGAGCTCATTCCTCCATTTTACTTTAAAGCAAAAGATTTGATGATGAAGGATGAATGGCTCAAAGCCATACAAGAGTCACTAACAACATCAACAGAAAACGATGGTCTAGCTTCAAAGGCGACTCTTCGAACCCGCCTCTCCCGGGGAAACACCAAATTGACATTCTCGTCAAATGAATGGACAGAGGATGGACTTGATAACTCTGATGATGAGATTAAAGAAGTTCCCTTAGTTCGACGCTCAACTGGAGACCTTCATCCATCTTCGCATTCAACCGAATTAAGAATAGCTGAATCGTGTAGCAGCCTTGATGGGAGCAAGGACACTATCAACGGCTCAAAAGAGCATTTTTGTTTCCTTTCTTCTGCCAGCAGTGACTTAAATACTGTTGCAAAAGAGGGACTAAGAAAAGGCAGCTCTGAGGGAGATAGTAGAATCCATCACTCTCCTGTTAATATTTCTTCTCTTTCGAGCAGTCAACAGACTCTTAGCTCAAAGAAAAGTCTTACAGAAGAAGTTTTGGACATGCTCAATTATAGCATAAAGACTTCTTCCACGGGATCCGTAAACAAGCCCATTTGCGACCGAAAAGTTCCTAACGCCAGCGAATTAGGTGATTCTTCTCTTATCCAGCTAGTTCAGCATGAGCCTTCCCAAGTATTAAATCCTCCGGAAACAAGCGATGAATTTATGGATGATATTGATAGGGCCATTGGCGAAGCCGTTTTAGGGCCAGAGAATAACATTGAAGACGTGCCCTTATCGGTAGCTGAAAATGAATTCAGTGGTGATAATTTAAGTGTTGGGGAACTTTTAGTAGAAGAAACAGAAAGTTTTGATATTTATACGAGAAAAAGGGTCCCAAACGAATTTAAAAAGACCAAACGATTAAATAGAGGGTCGATGGGGAGCTTAAAGGATTTTGTAAAGGAAGGTGAAGATCTGACCCTTGATAATATTAAATGTTTTCTTGACAAGTATGTCCGTGAATATGAACTAGATGCAGGGCTTCCAAACGTAATGGCCTTCTTAGAAACTAAATCAATGGTAAATGAGAATAACCGGAAAGACATGTATGGGGCAGAAATAGTGGAATTTTTATCCAAATTTGATACATCTCAACCAGATTTGAATGTTGATGAAAGTGCAGTTATCATGGCATTTTGTGCTTTAAAAAAGTCGATAACCTCATTCGAAAATGAAGAGGACATAAGCAATAAGCTTTACGAGATGGAATTTATCACGTATCTTCATGCTATTTGTTGTTTGGAAAGGCGGCACGCTTCGACAAAAGATGTTAATGTAAGAACGGGGTCTTACTCTAAGAAGAAAGAAGGGGAAATTGAAAATATTCAGCAAGTAGAAGAGCTTAAAAGAAAATTGAAAGAAATGAACGCAAAGTGTAAGAAGTTGGAACAACTGAAAAAAGAACCATTCAGTACTTCTATTCATCCTTCTAAGCAATCTAATGACAAAGAAATCAAGCGTTTGAATGAACTAGTTCAAAACAAAGAAAAAAAACTAAAAAAGATGACAATTGAATTGAGTCAGGAACAGGCACATTTCACCGAGTTAGAAAAACGCTTTGACAATGTCAAGGACAAACGGGAACGAGATAAAAAAAAACTAAAAGAGGAAATGTTTGCTTGTAGCTCAGCAAAGGAGGAGATTGCAAAGATTAAAGTGAAGCTCAAAAGCACTTGTGAATCTTTGAGAGATGAGAAAAAGACTTCACGAGCACAGCAAATGGAACTTGAGAAAGAGTTGAAACAACTGCGAGAGGAAATAGTATCCTTTAAAGCAAAGGAAAAGACTATGAAAGACGAATTTGATCTTGCTTATGCATCTATGAAAGAGGAAAAGGTCTCAAGGGAAGAAGAAATATCCCGGCTAGATCTCTTAATAGAGGAGCTCAATGAAGAATTAAGCAAATCAGATTATCAGAGAAACATTGTGAAAGAAAAGTGTTCACAATACCTTTCTCTGCTTAACCAGCTAAATTCAAAAGGCAATACCATTGAGCAAGAAAATATAGAGCTAAGGCTCCAAAATGGAGAGCTAACAAACAAGCTTTCATTGGTCGAATCAAGAGACAAGGAAGTTATTGATGACGTTAGTCATGGACTAATATCCAGCCAGCGCCACAACTGTCTTCTTGAAGAGGCGACAAAGTTGCTACAAGATAAATTGGAACTACAAAGATTAGAAATTTCCCAATTAAAAGTTGCTAATGAAAGTTTACGAGGAAACCTTATTTCCGTTCAAGAAATTAATAATCGAATAGTGCAGTGGTCTGGATGCGTATTTTACGAAGACCAAATGAAAAGCATAGCAACAAAGCAATAAAAAAGTAATTTATTTCATTTACAACCATTGCAATTTCCCTAGCTACAAAACGAGGACAGGCTTTCCAGTCCATTCGCAAAAGAAATGGGTTCCTCATCATATCCCATTTCACGAAGAGCGCCAGTATTTAGATGACAGTCATAGGGCCGGGCAGCCCCCGAGGTAGGAGCTTCCGAATCTCCTCTAATATGTCCTATAGGTCTTTTAAAGACTTTAGCCATGACTTTCATCATTCCATATTTTGTAAGCTTTTCATTAGCAGAAAAGTGAACAATTGAAGGAAGAGTGGTTCTATCTGCACTTGAATACATGGACACCAAAAACTTGCATACTTTAGCAACATCTCTGACATGCGTTGGATATCGAATCTCATAGTCCGATACTGTGCATGGCTCATTGCGAAGAAGCTGTCCGAGAATTTGACTTATGGCACACTCCTCAAGAGTCTCCACAGAGCCATAAAGCACTGGGACCCTCAAAACAAACGCCCCATCGTAATTTTCCAAAACTGCTTTCTCCCCAGCCAGTTTTTGTCTCCCATAGTCATTAATGGGACGTGGGGCATCTCTTGGCTCGTACGGGGCCTTAGTTCCATCGAATACGTAATCAGTACTAATATAAAGCAAAAGTGTATTCGTCTTTTTACAAATATTAGCAAGCGTTAAAGAAGAATTTATATTTAGCTTGGAAGACCCCTCCTCGTCTTTGGCTACTATATCCGGTCGGCTTTAAAAGAAAAAGAAGAGGATTTACAATGGAACCACTCAATAAGTCATGATCTCCAGTACTTTTGTTGAGCTCATTGAACGCTTGTAATCCATTACATATACATACCGTTCGGCAGCAGCATGAATAATCACATTTGGTTTGTGCTTTAAGATGAATTCTTCCACAGCCGCTTCGTCAGTCAAGTCTAGTTTGTGAAGATTCGCACTACATCTCGAGAAAGCGATCCCAAGAACGTCCCACTCAGGTTCCAAGACTTTCATTATCTCCCTCCCCAAAAGTCCACTAGCACCCGTCAACAAGCAAAGTCCCTTCTTCATATTTGTCCAGAATCAAACCAAACAGCAATAGCAATAGCAACAGAAACGCCACATCAAGTAAAGTTCTTAGTCACCTATTCAGTACAGCACAGCTGGGGGCCCCTTTTTTGGCGCCTTTTTTTTCTTTAGGTTACCATGGCAACACCACCCAAATATAGAAGTAAAAGAAAAAAGTTTCTGTTGGAAGTTTCTGTTTTTTTTTTGGCACTCATTTTTTTTTTTTTTTTTTTTTTTTTTTTTTTTTTTTTTTTTTTTTTTTTTTTTTTTTTTTTTTTTTTTTTTTTTTTTTTTTTTTTTTATTTCATTTACAGTAATTAGTTTATGGCTGTGCAAAGTTGATTGTTCGGATTAACTCGAGTGTTAGATTTGCTTTATATCCTTGATATAGGAGAGTAGAAGAAAGCTTTTTTGTTGTTCACCAAGGTGTGTATAAGAGAAGGTTTTCTGAAGCTTCCACCAAGGGAAGGTGGGCGGGAGCCTTTTTGAAATTTATCAGCTATGGATATTCTTTCCGTCCCCAGGAGACTTGTTGCTTCTCCAGAAGGGGAGAGACCAGTGCCTAATCACCTCCTTGAAACACAGAGATTCATTAAATTGAAAGAAAATGACTCGTTCCAAGTGGAACCTGCAATGGTTCATTTTCCAGGGATTAAACTGAACCATACTCACGTTCAAAAGCTTAAAATCATCAACAGAACCGGAACGCAAAAGCGTGTTATTATAGTGCCACCAGAGACTCCTTATTTTTCTATCAAGTACAGAAAGAAGACAACACTTAGACCTGGGTTGAGTGAGGATATTGAAGTTGAATTTACTCCTACAGAATACAAATATTATGGTGATTCGATTAGACTGTACTGCTATGGGGACCAGAATCTGATAATTCCTATTCATGGTTATCCTACTATTAATACAATCCAGTTTCCGACACGTGTAGATTTTACAAAAGCTGCTATATCCCAAAGCGTTACAAAATCAATTCCTTTGTCTAGTGATGTTCCCATTGACTTTAGTTTTGAAGTTAATATCCCGAAACCTCATCCATTCTTCACCGTGTTTCCCGAGAGAGGAACTATACCTGGAAATGGACAAACCAAAATCGACATTACATTTTTGCCTCAGGATTACACAACGGCAATGATGACACTAGAGATCAACATTTCGCAGTTTAATTTTGTACCTTTTGTTTGTGAGTTTTCTGGCTGTGCACTTCCTGGAGAAGAACAGCTTAAGAAAATGAAAGAATTAAACGCCATTAATGGGCCGGATGATGATGAGACTGCACAAAGAAAACTGGGAATTAGTGTTAAGCCGGATGTTCTATTTGATCCGAAAATGTTTAACGCGCATGTGGGAAAGGTACTTAATGTGTACTTATCTCACAGAGAGCGAAGACGCCAACGACAAAAGCATGGTACCAAGCGGGAAGCAAAGACTGTGTCTTCGAAGGGCGAAGAAGAAAAGACTGTTAATGAATTTGGTGGCATAAGGTTTCCAGATAATTTAAATAGTATATCAGCAGTTTCATTCTGTCTTACCCAACAGCCTGGCAAATTAAAGCTCAAAGAGCTTCGAGACTTAGTAGAAGATAGAAAGAGAAAGCAACAACATCTATTTGACAAAAAGGGGGACCCAAAACTTCAGCAAGGGCAGATGCAAAGAGCAAAGACTATGACTAGGCAGATGAAGGAAATCGTCTTTCAGGAAGAGATTAAAAACAGAGTTACCTATGAGAAGTCAAAGGGGGCCCATTGGTTTACTTGCAGAGGGGATGATGGGATAACCGATGAAGAAAAGGCTAAAATTTTGCAGGAGAGGGAGAATAATGAAGTAGATAATCCAGAGGTTGAGACGAACTGCCTCTATGATATTGAAGAGATTGAAGTGGGTGAAAATGATGAGGATTTACTAGCCAATGTTACAAAATACTATAATGAAAATGAAGTTGATGCGGGATTTGATGAAAGGTTCAGAGACAGCTTAAAAGAACTTATGCCGTCAGAAGAAGATGAGAAAAGGAAACGAAAAATTATAGTGAAAACTGTGAAGCCTCACATACAGAAAATTTTAAATAGAAAAGAAACTGAGCTTAGCAAAGTTCGAATTATCCGTGACGTCCATCACATACCCAATCACACTCCAACTTTCAATTCATATTTGTGCGATGATTGGATGAGAAGATTTGAAGCTTTAAAGCGGTTTAAGCAAGCTGTCATGAAGGTTATCTTAAGAAAGAGAATGAAGAACAGGTTAGCAAGCCTTCGGCAGTTTATTAATCAATGCGGCCCCAATCCAACAAGGGAGAGTGTGAGAAATTTGGTTGAGGAAGACTATAAATTTGCTCACATGTCTAAAGCTAGTGGTACTGTCATCAATAAGAATATTGGCACTTCAGAGTCCCGCCAAGTGAATGAAGGGCAATGCTTTAGTCCAAATCCAGACATTCATTCATCATTGACAGGCTCAAGAGTTTCCGCACGCCCCAGGACCAGAGAGACGCTATCTCGCCAGCTATCCCCAGATAAAGAGTTATTTGGAAAAAGTAGATTTAACACCAACTTGGTGAAGAAGTTTACCTTGCCAATTTTGAAGCACGACCCCCTATCATTTGAAGGAGGAGATGAGCTTGCCTTTGAAGATGAAGAAATGGAATTTTGGAACTTGCACTTCTTTAAGCCCAAAGTACCTTTAGAGTATAACTTACTAGGGTATGAAGAGCAGGATTATGACGAGGCTCAAGCTTATGTTAGGCAATTCAACGATATTGCTCCGAAGACAGGTGCTCTTGATGAAATCGCATCCATGGTAGAAATTGAAAAGGCTTCTGGATTTGCAGGGGTGGATGAAATTTATAAGAGAGAGGCGCCAATGAATAGTCTCTACCCCCTCAACTATGCCAGCCTTCACATATTTAATCAATATCCTGGTTGTGTTTGTTTTATGCCCATTGTTCCGTATACGGAAATTTCTACGGAATACAATTTTGACCCAACACAAAGAAACGGTGAACTGATAGACTGCGATAAATATGATTATGTGGTAGAAGATACAATTTCCTCGGAGCCCAGGCCGGCAGGTACCGAATTGTCGGCTGACTACGGAACTAGCTGGAAGAGACTAACATGTCAAACATTGATAGATGCCCCAAATTTTCCAACTACAACTGATGTGTGGATTCCTAGGTGGAGCAATTGTTTTGGAGACATCTTACTCTCGGAAGACATTCCTTCAATGCTTAATGAGCTTCCAGAAGATGATGCCATGAGTGAAGATAGTGATTTTGAGGACGAATTGGAAGTGAATGAAGATGGCGACTTTGAAAAGATTGCGAGGAGCGTTCCGTCTCCATCTATGATAGATGCAACTTTTTTCATTCCTCCAGACAATTCTCAACAACAACTTTCGGTGGAGCAAGAAGGGAAACCTTATTCTGATATCACTCTACCAGCATCTAACCAATGCATACTAGGGAATGGAATAGTCAGTCGCAAAGCCCGTGAGAATGAGCTTAACATATGGATATATAACCAACTCAACAAAGTTGGAAGCTCAGTTAAGCAAAAGGAGCAAGAGCTGAATGAGCGTTTAAAAAGCAATCTGCTGGGTACAGACTGATAAAAATAATAAAGCAAAAGAAGGGTTAATTTTGAAATTGATTTTGCGGTTGCAGCTGAGAAGCGAGGCCACCCGCCACGGCAAACCCTTTTTTTGTTTTTGTTTTCCTCCGTTGGTTTTGGCACATTTTATATTTTTGGAGTATTTGGGTTAACTGAGGCAAGCATTGTATTTGGATCTCACTTTTCTGTGATTCATAATATATACAATAATGTGTCTCAAAAATGAAAACATAACCGAAAAAAAAGAATTGAATTGTGAAGACAAAATATGTTTCGAACTCGATTTTCAGTACTACTAAGAAGAGATATATCAAATATGGTGCGGATTTTTGAGCCTCTGTCTGCGAATGTGAAGTGGGAGTCCATATTTTCAAATCCAGTGAGGCATTTCGGGAGTGTGGTCAATGCTGAGCCTTTTGTGGTCTCAAATCCCAGGCATGTCCAATTAGCTTTTAGTCCTGGTTGTGAGGTTGTCAATGAATCCCCCACGCTAGCGATAAATATAAAGGCAAAACAAATGAGAGAAGTGCAAGGTAGGGAAATTGCACATTTTGGGTTCGGTCAATCTCCATTCCCAGTTCCTGATGTATTCATAAAAGGGTTAGTAGACCATGCCACTAATAATCATTACCTACCGACCTTTGGGCTTCCCGCATTACGAAAGGCTGTTGCAACGTACTTCAGGGATATTTTCAAGTATGAGCACGCGAATGAAAGAAGTATTGTTGTGGGACCTGGAAGTAAAGAGCTACTTTTTGATATTTTGTTTATGCTTGATGCAGAAGTGCTTGTGCCCTCTGGAAGCTGGGTGAGCTATGGGCCCCAAGCTAAAATGTTGAACAAATCTTTACGCATTTTGGAAACCGATTTTGCCCACGGATTTTGTCTTGAAGCCAACGTGTTGGAAAGGGCATGTTTAAACTCTTCTTCCGCCTTGAAGATTCTTGTACTGAACAGCCCAAACAACCCAACTGGACAAATATATAGCGAAGAATCATTGCAACTTATCGCAAATGTGTGCCGTGAACATAACGTGTTGGTTGTGTCCGACGAAATTTATGCTTTGATTGATTTTACTGATAAGCCGTACGCAAGCCTTGCTAGATATTACCCGGAAGGTACCATTGTGACCGGGGGTGTTTCGAAATTGTTCAGTGGAGGTGGATATAGGTTGGGCTTTGCCGTAGTACCTGATGAAATGGATAGTTTGTTGGCTGTTTGGAAAGGTGTCATTTCTGAAACATATAGCTGTGTTAGCTCACCAGTACAATTTGCGGCGTTGGCGATATATGAAAATTTGCCCATGCTAAAATCGTACATTGAAGATACTGTTGCTATCCACAAGCTGGCTAGTTTGTATCTCTACAAAAGATTTGTTGCAATGGGGCTCGATTGCAAAGAGCCGCTCGGTGGTTTCTATTTGATGCCTATTTTTAATTCTTACAAAAGAGAGTTTGAAGAGTACTGCCAGAGGAATAATATTGCATTCACCGAAGAGGATGCCCAGAGCTCGGTTATTTGCAATATTATTTTAGAGCAAGCTGGGGTAGTAATGCTTCCAGGCTGTGATTTTTATGTAAAAAAAGGATTGTTGGCTGCTCGTGTTGCCTCTGTAGACTACGATGGTGAAGCCGTTTTGAAATATGTGCAAAATGGTGGGCAAGCTAGCGAGGAAAACATTGAGGAGCTAATGCCTCGTTTAGTTCATGGGTGTAATCGACTGGAAAGCTTTTTGAAAAGCTTGAAACGCCAGGAAGGTATCAATGGAATTAATGAGGACAAATAGTGGAGGCGTGACTAAAGCTTTCTGATGTCGATATTCATGGAAAAGTGCGAAATGACCATTTTTTGGACATGCCCTTAGCTTTATCAACCGCTAAACCACATGCATGAAGAAACTTTGCAATAAAATGTAATGACGAACAGATGATCAAATGATGAACATCCTAAATGGTTCAGTAATCAATTGTGTGTAAACCACAACAATGTCGATGGTCGGGTACAGCTAGTTCTGCTCGATCGAACGATTGTACCGGCCCATTCTGCTTGAGAAACTTTTGATTTTGGACAGTAATTGCATTTATAACGATCCTGAGACAACCAGCAATTGTGTTTCATGTCATTATAATTGAAAGAAAGCCAGTAATAATAATTAATTAAAAACATGCCTTTATATAAGCCGCAGATCTTGAACTTTTACAAATATTGAATAATTCATCAATCTGCAGCAGCTGGTCCACCAATATTATAATGTTGCAATTTTCACTATAAAATTTCTCATATATTGGGCAAATTGCTCTGGGTGTGGTCGCGGGAAAAAACTTTTGTTTTGGTTTGTTGTTTTGTTTTGACTACAGCCCATTTCGACCAGCTCCATACAAATACGCCAGCACTACTACTATGTAGTACTACTACTCATGAGGAGAACATGACCTCACACGGGTCTCCGAGGGTCTCAATATCATCAAGATTCAACAGGGAGGAGCTGATTCAAGGCCCTAAAAATTCTGGGAATTGTGAAAAGTCGGGTGAAAAGTCTATAAAAATTGCGGAAGATGGGATGGAGGATCGTGTAATTAGATCTCTGTAGAGTGTACTGTATGCAGTTTTATTTCTTCCGAGATTAATTCTCTTTTTTTGTATTGCAGCAGTACTATAGTACTGTACTCGTACCCAGGTGTACTAGTACTATGTAGTACTGTAATAATACTATATTTCCGCTAGCTATGCACAGGCTGTAAAGTGTAATTCTCCAGCCAGACGACGACGTACCTGTTATTATTCCTTTTTTTATCTATTATTGCTTTGAGTCTGTGATTTTGATTTTTATTGCATCTTGTTGGTGGATTTTTCTGTTTATATTAGAAGATTTTGGTTGAGCTGGGTCTTGCTTTGTTTGCTGAGGAGGGATCTGCTTTTTATTTTTTTTTTTCTTTGGTTGGTTGGTTAAAGAAAGGAAGAAAGTTTTTTCTTTTTTTTTGCTAAAAAAAAAA
>PDIM01010369.1:55394-77590 GCA_002811675.1 Ichthyosporea sp. XGB-2017a
CGTTTTTGCGATTTTGTTTTGTTTTGTTTTTTGTTTTGTTTGTGATTTTTGAATTTTGCTTTTGTTTTTGTTTTTTAAATTAAATCAATTGATTTTTGATTTTTTTGTAAACGGCAGAAAGAAAAAGAAAAGGAAACAAAGGATAGAAGGAGGAGGGATGGTGTCGTCTTCAGCGTTTGGGATTCCTCCTGCTTGCAAAGAAGTCTGCCTTCAGGTATTAGACATTGAAAACTGGAGAGAAGTAGACATTAACTGTGACTCGATTACCAACAACAATAGAAATAATAATAATAATCCCGTGTCCAGTCGAGGAGGAGGAGCACAGTATCACACATCCAGCATAGATAATGACATCTCCGGGGGCGGATACTCTTTCCAGCACTGCCCAACACGGGTGTTGCTGCATCGGTGTGTGGGGAATACACTGGAGCTGGTGGAGTTGAGTACAGAGGTGGCTCTGGTGGAAAATGCAGTTCGATTTCGGTTCCCAGCGCGGCTTTTGCCTTATTCTGGGGGTCAGTTGCGTGTGTATGAGAATGTGAGTAGCGGGGTGCCTTATGTGTGTGTGCTGGTGGCCACTGCGGTGAGTCTGCATCGATTATTGTTCCCTCATCCATTGACTTTTGAGAGGAGCAATAGTAATAATAATAATAGTTTGAATAGGGATCAGTCTAGGCAGTCTATTTTTTGTGAAAACACTTTTGATTTGGCCGAGTTGCAATTGTCGTGTCATAATCATAAGATGATCACTTCTTCTGCTGCTGCTGCTGAGGGGAATAGAAGGGAAGGAGGAGGAGTGGGAAGTGGTGGCGGTGATGGGGGCTCGGGGGGATTAATTCCAAATACTAATTGTCCTATTGATGATAACACGGCTGTGTTGGGGTGCCGTGACGGGAGTCTTTTGATGCTTTCCCTGCCGCCTTTACAGCAGATTCATAATGATATTGTGAGTAGTTCAATGGATGAGAATGAATATGCGACTGATATGGAACTGGCTGAAGTGCGGTTATCAGTTGCTTCGATTATGAAACGATTATGGACGGGGCTGATCCCTTCTTTTGCGAGTGGGATTGTGAATAAGGATAATGGTGAGTCTGGGGTTCTGAATGTTAGTGTTCTGCCTGGTGATGAAGTGCTTGGGGGGATGTTGGTTTCAGTTGGTCGATCTGGTGATGCTCAGGGGAATCTCAATGGCTCTACTTCCTACGCAGGGATCCTGGAATTTGAAATTGATTGTGATACTTACGTATTTTGTATCTCTGCCGATCACAAATTACGGGCATGGAATCTGACAACAAGGGAGTGTTGTATGGAGATTGATATTACACAGTACCGTGCAGACTTTGAGGAGCGGTATGGTGATAATAACGGTAACGGAAGTAAAAAGAGCAGCAGTTCTGGTAGTGCGGCAGTCACGATGGTGGACCATCGCGTGACAGTTCACGTGGAAAAGGATGACCCTTTGCGTTTTGCAGTGGTTGTTTACTTTTCGTGCGATGATCGAAAAGAATTTTTGGTGTTTTCCGGCCGTCGTGCGCGCACAGAAGAGGACCAAGAAAATATGGCAGCCGCTATTAGTGAGCAAGGCCCATTTGCGCATCACGGCAATGTCCCGCCGCCAAATTGGAAATTGAGTGATAAAAAGCAGCAATTCGAGCTTCATTTTCTGGGTGGGAAACAGTGCATGGACAACTATTTGATTGATTTTTCTGTGAGTGATTCATGCCTGTGGGGTGTGTGGGCCAAAGTGGAAGGGTATGGTAAAACAATATGCTCGTACTGCCCATTGTATAGTGATGTTGGTACAGGATCCGGGATTGTGAATCAGTGGAAGCCTGTCTTTCCTGGCCAGGATGAGGATATTGATATGGTCTTTTCATTGAACGAAGACAGGGATGATTTGCTGACGAAAGATGACGAATGGATGTTAGCCAGTCGTGACCCCCAAGAAATTGTTTTGGAGAGAATATTTCTGCCTGGGCGTTTTGCCAGTCGTGTAATCTGCAATGCGCTTGCCTGCTATCGCAATGATTCGGTGCCAACTATGTTCTACAATCCAAAAGTATCTTTAGCTGATTTGCAAGCTGAAGTGATCGCGGCTGTGCAGTATGAGATTTATGAGGGTGCATCGGGCCAGGAAATTGATCCCGATGAATATAGAACACTTGTTATTGATGAATGGAAGAGGTTTTATGAGTGTGTATACAGATGCTATGACTTGGAGCAAGGTCACTTTTCAACATCAGGGTCGTATATTCGAAATGTGCATGGAAACTATGACGATATAAATGGTATTTGTGGGATATTTATGGATGAGAACTCTTGTTTGCCAGTTGTGGTTAAGCGAAGTGGCGTTTCTTTCTTCAGGCCGTGTGAGGAATTGGAATACCTATACCTTTCATCCGCTGTAAAGAGTAAGAATAATAGCTCCCGCAGTAAATTTGTTAGCGCTCGTGCAGTTTCGCAATCCAAGTTAATTAGTAATGCATGTAAAAAGGACAAGGGGGGCTCAGCAGTTGCTGGCCTTATGTCCATCAGCTCCTCCCTTGGCAGGGACATTGTTCTTTTCTTGGATTTAATTCAATATGTGGCTGATGCGAGTGGGCCACAGGAGCTGCGCAAGTTTGAAAATGATTTGTTTCACTCTGTGAGAGGCTTTCCAGCAGCAAAAAATGTTTGCGTGTCGCTTTTGGAGCCTCCAGCTGAGCCAAACTCGGTTGAAGATATGGCTGCGAATGCATCAACCCGTTCTTCGTTTGCTTTAGAATTTACAAGGCAGTACAAGCTCATTCGTGACCCGCTAAGGGTGCTGGAGGTGCTCCTACAAGCACTGGATTACCGTACCTATGCCAGTGAATCCCAAGCAAGAAATTCGGCTTCGAATGGGGGAAATAACGTAGCCTTTAGTCAAACTGTCTGCGACCTTTTATCTATGACATTTCGTCAAGTAAATGCTGTGCGCTCTCATATTTGTCGTGACATGCTGCTGGCAATATACTTGGTCATCCACTTTGGGCTTCACAGTAACGGTGATGGAGAAAATGGGGAAGAAAACATGTTCAGCTATATTGTACCGACTTTGGAGAAGTATGCGAAAGCATATTTTGCTGTCAAATGGCTTTCAAGACAGCGTACGGGTGAAAATGCGCTTGCAAAAAGTGGTAGCTTACCATCACTTGCTTTCCTGCAAGGATCAATGTCATCCCTAGACATTTCAAGCAAATCCGAGAACATAAGTTCTTCATCTGAAGTGGAGGAAGATAAAACAATGAATGAAGCTTTTCTTATTGACCAATTGCCAGCTGTGGTCGCTGAATGTCATCGGCTATTTGGCCGTCGAGACGTTGGCTTGTTTGAGCAATGCTACCCCCTTTCCATTGCCATCGGTAGCTTAATGCTGAGTATGAACCATACTGCTCAAGATGAAAGTAGTATGAAGTTGAGTGAGTTCATGTTTCGTAAGGGGCAGATTGTGCAGTTGGAGCAATACATTCGGCTTTTGAATATTAAAAGTGCGGGGCTGCAATATCTTTCTGCTTTGACGTATATGAGCATCGGAGAATTTTACAAGGCCAAAGATCTTTTTCTTGTTGCAACTGCTGGTGTGCACAACAAAGAGAGATTCTTGCTTTCCCTTGTTGCGAAGGATGAAGAAAACGCTCCTAATCTTGAAAGCGAATGTAGTTCAAGTAATTTGATTTCGTATTACATGCATATTATGCGGATTTTTGAACAGCATGGCGCAGAAGAGCTATTGGTGTTTTTCGCTGAAGCTGCTTTAGTGAGCACAAATCTTCCAGAATATAAGGAAAATTTTCAAAATGTAGTTGATGACCGCGTGGCCATTTTATGGTCTAACGTCTTCAAACACACCTTGGACATGGGCCACTATGATAAAGCATATTCTGCTATTGTGACCAATCCTGACTCCCAACGGCGCAAAGATTGTCTTAATCGGTTTGTGGTTGTTATGTGTGAGCGCAAACAACTTGAAACTCTGTGTCAACTCCCATATATTGGTATGCAACAAGAAGTGGAAAAAGCAATTTTGTGGAAGGCAAGAACTACTGATGTCGAAATGATGATTGCTGAAGATTCTGTAGTAAATTACTACAACTTTTTGTACTCTTTCCATGTGCATCGTGGCAACTACCGAAAAGCAAGCACTGTAATGTTTGAGTTTGGCCAGCGCCTTTCTTTGGAAAGTCGTTGTCATTTGATAAGCTTACAGGCTCAGGCAAAGTGTTACTTGGCATCCATCAATACGCTGAGTTTAGTATCAGTCGAAAATGCTTGGGTAATGATTCCTTGTGTATCCCTCAAACAACGGAAAGAGGATGTTTTAGAGAACCCTGGCATGTCCCCAAAGCGAAAGTATGATGATGACAACGAGGATGGGGGCGGCTCAAACATGATGGGGGTATCATTTGGGCAGGGAATTGGCGGTACCTCGTTAACTCAATCACCGAAATCCAATTTCAAAATTTACACAGTTGAAGACATTCGTAATTTGTATCATTTGGCTCTTGCAGAACTGCGACTTGTGCAAAAGGAAAAGCTCCCAGCGGTAAATCAGTCTTCCTTGACAGCTAATGAAGTTTTGTCTCTCTTGGTGCAGAGTGGTCTGTATGAGAGTGCGTTTTCTATTTGCTCCAAATTTAAAATTGATTGTGATGGAGTGTTTGAGGCCATTACTTCAAAATGTTGCCAATTGTCGCAAATTGAAGTATATCCGGGTAGCGAAGATGACGTACTGATGGCCGATTTGGACTTGGAATGGATCAGAGAGGCGGTCAAAGAAAATGAAACAAACATCACCACAGCCAATGGGGGGCACGAATCAGCGGACCATGATGCAGAAGCATTTATTTCGTACAGCTTATATTCGAAATTCTGCTCGGGTATGTCTTTTAGCGAGGCCAAAAATATTTCTTGGAAAGTTCTGTATATGTATTTGCGTAAATTCGATAGCAGAAATGTAAATTATAAATACCACAAAGTTGTTGTTGGTAAAATGCTGTCATGCAATCCTGAACTACGTATCCCCGTGTTCATTGTGCGCTCGTTTGCTAAAGTCAATCCAGGGGAGCTTTTGCGTTTATACGCTCGCCATGGACTGTTTCAAGAAGGGGCAGAATTCCTTTTGGCGATGCTTAATGCTGTTGAAGGGAATGTAATCGAAGGCCATGGGAAGGCTGAAGATTTTGGGTTCTTTAATACACTTCGGCCAACCGATGCCTCTGTACTGCTTCCTTATTCGGCTATTAATGAGTACTTGAGCTACCTCCGTCCATACCTACGGGAAAATAGACACGAAAACCGTATGAGCGACTCCGGGGAAGAAGAAGATGCGATGAGCGTACTAGAAAGCACGGAAACTCGCATCAATGAGTACTTTGAGCGGGTAAAGAGTACTTCTGAAGCAATGAAAGTGCTTCAATCAGCGTCCTGAAGAGTCACTTTTCCATTTCAATTGTGAATTTGATGGCTTTTTGGTTTTGTTGCATTCAAATTCCACTTTTGAAAAAGTTCATTCTTTCGTTGAAATAGAAAAATAAAAAAAAAAAGTAAAAACCTAAAAAACCTGGAAAGAAGTAAAAAAACTAAAAACCCTTTTTTTTGAAAGAAAAAAAATATGTCAAGGGCTTTTATTATTTAATTACTAATTACAACAAAAATCGAAAAAAAGAAGTTTTTGTTTCGTTAAGATTTGTTAATTTCGTGATTGAGGGGAGGGGGGAACTCAAATGTCTGCAGGCTGGAATAAGATTGCGGGAAAGAATATTCCTTCGGGTGAAGGGGAAATCAAGAAAGGGTGTAGGAGGGGGTTTGAACCGGATGCGTCACAGAAAGGAAACAAAGGGGGGGAAGATGGGCGAAGGGGAGAGAAGCAGTTGAGAGGTGTTGTTGATGGAGGTGAAAAAGATGAAAGTTGTGAGTCTGATTTGTTTATTATGGTGACTAATAAGAGTGCTCGACGAAAACAACAGCACTCACACTTAAATGACAACAAAGGTAACAGTAATCAAAGTCAAAATCATTCACGGCCTCCTTCTTCTCAACACAATGGAAGTAACAAATTAGGGAATCATTCGAACGATCAAAAACAGTGGCAAAAGCAGCATCAATCTCAGAGACGAAATGGATCACAAAAACAAGATCAAAAACGTCAAAAAGGGGAGGATTCTCGGCAAGCGGGTGGGCAAAAGGCGGGAGCGCATGCTGTTTTCAATGAGGGTCACAGACTCGCAGCTTGGCCTTCATTGTTGGAGGAGGAGAAGAAGGGAAAGGAATCAAACAACTCATCGAAACTGACCGAAGGCATTGGGCAGCCTGCTCGAGATCAGAACCAGAAACAAGCCCAGGGAAGGAAGCAATCGGCGACGAAGAAGAAGCAAAATAGTGAAAAGGGAAATCAGATTGAAGTGAGTCTGGGAGATTTTCTTCATTTCCCACCTTCAGCTTCAGAGCAGCAGCAGCCTAAGCGAAAGCAAAAACAAACGCAAAAGGGACCGAACGTTACTGCCACTGGTGGCAATGGTGGAAGAGGCCTTGGTAGTGGTGGTGTGAATGGCACTGCTGGGACATTGGCAGGCGCTGATAGTTCTGGTTCCGGAAGAGGGAGAAGTGTGAGGGGGAGTGGAAGACCTGATAAGAAGGTGAAAAATGTAAATATTCTTGATTCAAGTGCGCCTGTAACGCGCCATGGGAAGGAGAGGGAGACGCCAAAGGTGAAAAAGCCAACTCAATTGAAAAAGATCATTCTCCGGGAAAAGGAGGAAAGGCGACTGAAGCGCAGGGAGGAGGAGCGAGGGGATGGGGAAGTGGGTGAGGAAAACGGAGAGGAGGAAGAGGAAGAAGAGGAAGAAGAAGAAGAAGAAGAAGAAGAAGAGGAAGAAGAAGAAGAAAAGGAAGAAGAAGAAGAAAAGGAAATGGGCAAAGAAGATGAAGGAATGGGAGAAGAACAAACACAGAAGCTAAAAGAGGACGAGGAAGAAGAAGCCATCGAGGAGGATAGTGCTGAGGTAAAAGAATTGTGCAAGCAACTGAAAGCAAGTGACTTATCATCTGTGCATAGTGTTCGGTTTCGGGAATATTGCAACCAATTAATCACCAAAGAATTCAATGATCGTGTGGCCAGACTCATAAAGACCCTGTGGGGCTTTCATGTGAGAAAACTAAAAATTGACCCTGTTGCAGCAGCGCGGCGTCGTCGAATGATATTTGGGCTGCGGGAGGTATTAAAAGGAGTGAAGAAAACTGCAGGGTCCGTCACCACTGTGGGCTCCCAGAGCTCGAGAATCCGCTGTGTAATTCTCAGTCCAGATGTTCAAAAGAGTGAAAGTGAGGGTGGACTGGATTCCCATGTTCAGGGCATCTTAACGTACTGTAAGGAAGCGGATATCCCCGTGGTGTATGCTTTGAGCAAGCGAAAGATCGGAAGACTGATTAAAAAGCCTGTCTTGCTTAGTGGTTTAGCTATTCTCAATTACAGCGGGGCGGAGGAGATATACAAGGATATGCTGAGACAAATGCTGAAACTAAGAGCTGACTACAACGACAAGATATCATCTTTGCCTGTTTGAAAATTGGGCCTATTTCAATTCATTGAAACGTGTTGTCCAATTGCAATATTGTAGCCGTTAAATTTAACACTATTATTATCAATGATGATGACACTTTTTATGTTTGGTGACTTTTTTTATACCCAACCCAACCCAACCCAACCCCCCCACTAATTTCATTGATAAAGTACATGATTTTGAAATTTACCTTACAGCTCTGTAACAAGCTTTTGTTCATGCAGAGCAATGCAGATGCCTTGAGACATGGGGCTCCTTATAAGGCTCTTTGTGTTGCATTTTTGTGGCATAGCTATGTACATTAGAAGGAGGATGAGTATAGTCTGCTCCAATTAAGTATTTTTGTCTCTTACTATTTTTAAAGTTCTTGGCGCCGGACTATAAATTAGGAACTTGATGGAAGCTGATCATTAGTAGCTAACAACAAATACCACACAATTACGTTTATTAGATTTAAAACGAATCAACTAGTCAAAGCTTCTGTAAACATGAAGTTTTTTAATAATACCGCTGTGATGATGATGATACTCATACTTGCATGTATCATGATTCTCTCATCCGGAACAAAAGCAGCCCCAGCCACCTCCACGAAGGTGATCCAGTCTTCCTCCTTGATGCCATGCTACCCATGCGGAGGACTGTGCAAGAACTGCTTCAGTGAGGAAGAGTACACAGCCCTGTCTACACAGGAAAAATCCCTTGCTTACCAATCCGCTGTCAGTCAATTAGCCTTTGGCAATAACACCTCCACCCATTCCGCTCAGTTGGAGAAAGCAGCCCAGGAACAGAAAGAACTTGGCTGCTGCCTTTGCGACGGCCACCATTCGTGTTTTCAGTGCTGTTAACACTGAAACTTCGTAGATTTAAGACTTAAAAAGTAGTGTTGACTTTTTTTCTTTCGCTTGTAATAATACATTAATTCCCTTCAGGGAATAAAAAATCAGATTTAAAATGATGTCATGTCAGCTGATTTTATTTTTTATTTTTTGTTTTAGTTTTTGTGGTTCGCAAATTACAAATTGATTTTCTTTTTTTGTTTTTTTTCTTTTATTTGTTTTTTTTTTTTTTTTATTCTTCAATGTTTTGACTTGATTTGTTTTTTTTTTTGGTTTTTGATTTGATTGGAAGCACATTTAAAGAGAAGAAAAGAAAGAGAAGATTATAATCTGATTTCTTTTTGTGATTATTTTTCTTTTCTGATCTTGTAAATTAGTTTTTTTTTTGTGATTGTGTTATTGTTAATTTTTTTCCCTCCTTTTTTTAAATCTAAATCATGTCTTCTTCGCGTCTTTTGACCGCAACGTCTGGCCTCTTGAGAGGAAGCGGTAATACTCTGTTTAATAGTCATAAAAGGGTAAGATTATAATCTGCTTTTGTGTGTGTGTGTGCTTTATTTTTCTTTGTCTTTGTTTATTGTGATCTGTGTGGGTGTTGTTGAGAAAGGGATTCATCAAGATTCAAAGAGAAGGAGATGAATTGCGAGCGATGGGAAGCTTCTTTTGGTGATTTGGTGTTTGGTTGTTGATGAAGGGAGAGGGATTATTAGCGGATGTGTAGAGGAGGAAAGGCGACTATGTGTGTGTAGTTTTTGAAAGGGTTTGGGAGAAAGGAAACGACGATTTCAACTCTTTTTTGTTTTTTTTTTCTTTGGTTAAGTAAGAATATGCTTTGCTAATCTGATTACCTTTTCTTTGTTTTTATTTTTTGTTCTCATGTTGTCTATGATGTTGTTTGGGAATCATGTTGGGTTGCCTTTTCTTTTTGTTTTATATATTTCTTCTTAAAATCGTTAAATCAAACAATACAGGCCATGCCTGTTGTGAATGCTATGCAGGTCCGTAACCTGTCCGTCCACGAGTATTTGAGTATGGATCTTTTGAAGAAATACAACATTGATACTCCCCGCGGGCGTGTAGCAAAGACTGTGAAAGAGGCAGAAGAAGTTGCCAATGAACTCAACACTGAGGATTTGGTTATTAAAGCACAGGTTCTTGCTGGAGGTCGTGGTAAGGGAACATTCGGTAATGGTTTGAAAGGAGGTGTGCGAACAGTTTTTTCACCTGCCGAAGCCGCCATGTATGCTGAGCAGATGTTGGGCCAAAAGTTGGTGACTAAGCAGACTGGTGCAGGAGGAAGAATCTGTAACGCTGTATACATTGTAGAGAGGTTGTATGCACGAAGAGAATACTACTTTGCTATTCTTATGGATAGAGCGACACAGGGCCCATGCCTTGTGGCGAGTAGTCAAGGAGGGGTTGATATTGAATCCGTTGCTGCTTCCAACCCTGAAGCTATCATTACATCTCCTGTTGATATGAAGACTGGTTTGCAGATGGCCCAGGCCAAGGAAGTCGCCGAGAAGATGGGATTCACTCCTGGATGCGTTGATGATGCCGCCAAGAACATGATCAACTTGTACAACCTTTTTATGGAGAAGGACTGCACTCTTGTGGAAATCAACCCCATGGCCGAGGATGCCCATGGAAAGGTCATTTGCATGGATGCCAAGATCAACTTTGACGACAACGCCGAGTTTCGTCAGAAGGACGCTTTTGCGCTTCGCGACATCACCCAGGAGGATGAGAGAGAAGTTGCGGCCTCCAAATTTAACTTGAACTACATCGGATTGGACGGAAGCATTGGATGCTTGGTCAACGGAGCTGGTTTGGCTATGGCCACTATGGATATCATCAAGTTGCATGGTGGTGAGCCCGCTAACTTTTTGGATGTCGGTGGTGGAGCCACTGCTGCCCAAGTTGCCGAGGCGTTTAAAATCATCAGCTCAGACAACAAGGTATCTGCTATTTTGGTCAACATTTTCGGAGGTATTATGCGATGTGATGTTATTGCTCAGGGTATCATTGCCGCTGCAAGTCAGTTGGACTTGAGAATTCCCCTTGTTGTGAGATTGCAGGGAACCGAAGTTGAGGCCGCTAAAAAGCTCATCGAAGACAGTGGAATGCGCATTATCTCTGAAGACGATTTGGATGCTGCTGCCAAGAAGGCATCTCAGATGGCTGAGATTGTTAAAATGGCCAGGGAAGCAGCCATCGATGTGAAATTCGAACTTCCTTTGTAAGAAAAGAAGAGGACAAAAAGAAAAAAAACAAGCAAAAAAGCAATTCACAAAAAAGATAAGAAACGAAGAAAAAAATCCCTTTAAAAAGTGTGTTTTTTTATAATTTCCGTATAAATAATTTTCCGAATCCGTATATGACAGAAAGCAAAGATAAAAAAAAAAAAAAAAAAAAAAATTTTGTGAAAGAAAAAGAGTTTTGCTTTAGTTTTGACTCAAGGAATAAGTTAAAAGAAAGGGCTCGAATTGAGCACATCCACAAGCTAAGGAAGGGGAGGAGGAAACCAGAGGATACCCCCGGCGTTTTTCACTGGTGCACAACATGAAGGGCGGCAGTAAACTTGTCACCAAAGAAGGGGAAATATGATTCACCGCACACTCGCTTGCACACTTTAGCTGGTATACCCATGTCTAACACTATGAGCTGGCCCTGTCCAGCATTCGAGTCGGCATTGTAATCTTGAGGAAGGCCCAAGCCAACTGTGCATTTACTTTCAACGCTTGAAGTTCCACTAAATGATGGGAAATCTATTGAGAGTTTCGGAGCAATGTCATTATTTGCCCAATCTATGAGTTGCGATACATCTACATCCGCGTTTGCGGTATCTACAAACCCTCGTTCGGAAGTGCCGAGTGCATCTATAATCAGATCTACTGGTGCATCAATGCGTGTACGAGGCAGCTCTTCGACCTTGCAACTTGATACCAAGGTACCATCCGTACACAAAAATAGTTTCGTCAGGGCTAAGCTTCTTTCAGATAAGCTGGAGGATGCCGTTGTGTTAAATAAAATGACTTTTGTGTTATGACTTGCAAAGTGACGAGCCGCGACCATACCAATATTACCCATAAAACTGTCCGAGCATAATACCACAATCACCGGGAGCTGATGAAGATTCTTGGCATTAATTCTTCGAGAGCCACCCAAGAGATGAAGGCCCAGTTCGCACACACTACGACCTCCATTCTCAGCCATAATCTCTTTAGTAATCTGTATTTTCTCACAAATTGTAAACAGATTCGCTCGTTGCTTGCTTGACAGATACGGCACGACCACATCGTTATCCGTTTTAAGAACAGGTTTCGAACTAGAATTGGATGGCGATGGGGAAACGGCACCGGGCACAAGCAAAACAGGCTTTGGCCCATCGTGTTCTTCAGAGTCGAGCACATTCTCATAATATTCAAAATTCTGTGGTTTCTTATTGATATGGACCAACCTCTCCTCTGGTCGAGTTTTTTCATTCTCTTGAATTTCCGCAAACACCTGTGCTTTATCGAATCTTTTCAAGTTACCCTCAAAGTCAAAATCATCAAGAACACTTTCAGATAATGTATGCCCAAATGCATCCTGATCCCGTTGTGATTTGTACTTTTCCTTCTTCCCGTTCCTTTGTTGCTGCCTACTAACATTCAAATTGGGGCTTTGTACAGTGTAATTATGCGGCTCCACAGTGCGACATTGGTACAATCCAAAATCAATGTCTTCATCATCGACAAATTGATTCCCACCATTGTTACCGTTATTGTTTTTCCCGCCACGACCACCACGATCTTTATCTTTCCGCCTGGACGAGCGCGAGGATCTTTCAGGGGCCTGCGGAGATCCCATCATAAGCCCATCTGGAGCAGGAAGAGGTGGGGGAGGGGGATTAGTCATATTGGACGAAGATAAAATGGCGTGATTGTTCTGCAAAACATGCGGAGGGTGCTGCATTTTCGGGACGGGAGAGGAGAAGTGAGGCGCGGGTGGGGGTGGGGGATTATTATTACTTAAATTACTATTACCCGTATTTCCTTTCAAGCGGGAAGCATAATTCATCTGTGCCGAGTTCACTCTGTCCGGTTGAGGCATTGCACCTGCACTAGCAGAACCTGGACGAGACACCAACTGCAGATCCAGAATATCCACCCCTTTGACTGATAACTCTGCAGCAAAGACACTTTTCGGGCCCGGGGAGAGGGGATCCAGGATGGGTTCTGCAAGGACAATGCTCTGTGTGCTCGTGTCCACCCGTGAAACCACTCCCTGGTAGCACGTGCCTGACTTGAGCTTGACAAGGATAGTGCAGTTGATGAACGCGTCCGTCATTGTGATTAACTAATTTTCTCTTAAAAAAAAACAAAAGAAAAAAAAAAAACCGTGGTGTTTGTACGTTACTTATTACCAATACAAAACAAGCACAAGATTTGTCACTTTGGGTCAATCAAAATACAATAAACAAACAAAAATCCAAATCCAAAATATCAAAACCACTTTTGATTGTTAAAACATATCAAAAAAACAAAAAAAAAGAACAGCGAAACAAAAAACAAAAATAAAAGCTAAAAACAGCACAACGTCAGTTTTTTGTTTTTTTTTCATGAAAAATGGGTTTTCGTTTTTTGTTTTTTTTCTTTGTTCACTTTTCCACTTTGCTTTATTCTTTGTTTCCTTCTTTCCCTCCCTCTGTTCTCTCTCTACACCGCTACAGACGCAGATGAGGAGGATGAGGGCCCAGTCAGTCTCCCCGGTAGTGCTTTCGCCATCGCCACCAGTGCAGATTTAGCTTCACTCTCGGGGAAGATTTCCAGACACAAAATAGCCTCCTCGCAATATCCCTCCACAAGCTCCTTTGTCTTTCGCATCCCGTACTCACTATTGGGGGCGAGTACGTCACGCTCCAGCCGCTCCAGGTCCGCCACTCCCTCCTGCACGGCCTCCACAGAGGTGCCTTGCCCCAGAGCAAAGATGGTGGGCACATTGATGGCGGTTTTGCTTCTCTCCCCTACATGGGCGACAAGTCCATGATTAGCATGCACCGCATCCTCCACAATCTGATACGCCATCCCCATTGCCCGTCCAAACCGCCCAGACACCTCTACAACAGCGGGATCAATGCTCCCGCTGGATAGGCTCGCCACCGAGGCGCAGCTGTTCCCAAGAAGACTTCCTGTTTTCAGTTGCACCATCCGCAGATAGCTCTCAAGGGAATAATCATCTGAATTTAGTCTCATCGACTCCCCCTCCACCACATCAGCCACCGCACTGGACATCATTTCCACCACTTTGGTGTTTTTCAGGCATGCCAGAGCCACACACGCCTTGGCGAGAAGAAAATCACCGCCCAACACTGCGACTTTGTTTCCAAACAAAATATCAGGCGATGTTGTGGTCGGGGAATCAGCCATATGGCCCTTTTCTACAACTCTTCGCACCTTTTCGTCATCGATCTGGCCAACAATGGGCGATACATTGACCACATCATCGTGAATCAAACTCGCCGAGTGAATCATTTCTGCAATCTCAGACAGCGCCAGTTGGGAAGGGGCAATATCGGTGGAGGAAACACTTCCAGCAAACTGCAAATTAGAATCTGTTGTCGCTTCTGTCTCCTTATTTCGGTTATTACCAACATCACCATTGTTGCTTCTGAGATTATTGCTGGCGTTGATTGGACTGATGGCACGGGCCATGATAAGCACCACAAGTCCACGAAAATGCCATCCATGATTGTGGCTGATATAATCCGACATTGTATCCAAAATGGGGTGGCCCGAGTTCATCAACTTCTTTGCGTACTTTGCCAGAGAGGAAAACTCCTCCCCCATCAATTGCTTGATCGATAAGAGATTCGTAGAATATCCAGCGACACTTTCCGCGTTGGAAATGGCCGCCGTCCAAGCCCGCTCGCCCTTGAGATCAAACAGCTCGCTACTGTTCATGCAGTCCAGCCGCGTGAATCCCTCCCTGTCACTTTTCTTGGCATTAGAGCCGCCCCCAAGCAAAGGATCCTTCCGCATCTTCATCATCATAAAGACTGGGACGCGGGTTTTGATTTTTTCCCATGATTGGGACAGGAGGGAGTTGATGAATGAAAAAGTCCCGTATGGTCTGGTGAAGAGGGAAGAAGAAAAAGAAGAAGTGGAAGAAGAAGAGGAGGAGGAGATAAGAAGAGAGAGGGATTTGCAGTTATTTCGAGGCTGAGTGTTATTACAATAAACTAAAGAAGAGGAGCGGCAGAAGAGCGATTCAGGGATGCGAGAAGTACTTTGCCAAAGTCGTTGTTGTAGGTGCTTCATGGTAGGTAACTCTTTTATCTTTTTTTTAAGAGGGATGTTTTATGCTATTGTATTGGGTAAATTATTGGTAGATTACAAGGCTGTTAATAGATTTAAGGGTGGATTAGGAAGTCAATGTGAAGGAAATCCAAAAATCCTTAATCCCTTCCCGCCCCCACAAAAAACAAAACAACAACAAAAAAAGAAAAAAGAAATCAGGAGTTTTTTTTTTTTAAAAAAAAAAAAAAAACGTTAAAGAAGGAAATAGTTATAATAAGAGTTATAAATGGTAAACGAGGCGAACATGTCGTGATCAGACAAGGAAATACGCCTTTGAAGAAACACAAAACGTTACGTCAAACTGAAACAGACACCGAACAGAAAGAGGTGCATAAAGAGAAGCATTATTGTTAAAGTCAAAATCAAACAGGAAAAAAGGCTAGGATTGGGATGAAAGTTATTACTTGTGGCCGTAAACCATGGACAATCAGCCTCGATCACCCTTTGTAGCTAATCCTCATGGCAACACAGGCAGCTACTCGTACCAGCACCACAACAATAACAGTCACAGTAGCAATGGCAGCGTGAACATGATTGGTAATAATAATAATAGAAACAGTAGCTACAACAGTCATCCCCAGTATAGTCAACAATCGTCTTCTTTATCTGATAGTCCTGTTGGTATGTCTAGCGGCCATCATAATCTCCCGTCCACTATTCCTCCTCACGCCTCGTCGAGTCAGCGCCACTTTATGCAACAAGATCCGCACTTACAAAGGCGTCCTTATAACAGCAATAGCAATAGCCGCCCGAGCAGTTATTCAACTAGTGTTCATCCCCCTCTCGGACACATTGGCATGAATCTCGCTTCCAGTAGTGGCGGCGGGGAGGGAAGTACTCATCTATATAGTCACAGTAATGTGTTTATGAATACGAAAAGTAATGGCAATCCAGCATCTTTTACAAAGGACTTTGTGTATTCTGCCCCGGGTATGATTATATCCTCGGGTGATAGTAGTTCTCTCCCAGTTGCCCCTTCTTCCTCTTCTCCCTTGCTTTCTTCTGGCGGTTCAGCGAATCCTATTCTACCTTCTTCTTCCACACCTCCCACCCGCACCTCTTTTCCCCACTCGCACAGTAATTACAGTGGTAATATTGATAAACCTCTCGACAATATTGACTCACAGAAATTGTACTCTCGCTCAGATCCGTCCCAACACGAGGCGCGACAGCAATTTGCGAGCTTCAGTGGCGCGTGTAGTGGCAGTAGTAGTTCTGGTCATCATGGTACAGGTGCTGTGATGACGAGACAGACGGGAACTGCGAGTACATCTGGTTACTATAATGATGGCAGTGCGTCTGGGTATACCAGTACTCTTAGTGGTGTTGGTCGTAGGATGAGTGATAGTCCTTCAGGTGTCAATTCACTGGCTTCAAGATCGGGATCACTGGCTTCAAGATCGGGATCACTGGGTTCTGTTCAACCTGGGGATTGTTGGATGGATCAATCGTACAGTGCTACAACGTGTGCATACAATCCAGTCACAATATCAACAGCCAACGCATCATCTTGCCCCCCTGCGGAATACGGCTACGGGAATAGTGCCAGTGGTGGACTTAATAAGGCTAATAGTAGTGCTAGCGGGGCTGGAGCTTATGGAAATACGCATGGGATTGGTAATTATAACTTAAATAGTGGAGGGCAACCGCAGCAGCACTTGATTCGCGATGCAGGATTGATACAAGGGAACGAAATTAGCTATTCCACCAAACAAAACAAGCATTATACCCCCGCTTCAGTTTCTCAGTCTACAGTTCCTGCTGCTGATACTGCTACTTCTATTGCTGCTCCAACGCCTGCGACAGATCCCTCCAAGTGTAAATATAGCAAGAATAATATAAGTAGCAATTCTGGAAGCAGTAGCAAAGGCAATAATGTAGCGGTATATGCACAGTCTGAGAAAGTTGGTGAGAAACAAGACTTGGGAAGGGAAGAAGTCACGAAAAAAGC
Source organism: Ichthyosporea sp. XGB-2017a (assembly GCA_002811675.1). Lineage (NCBI taxonomy): Eukaryota > Ichthyosporea > Dermocystida > Chromosphaera > Chromosphaera perkinsii. The sequence continues at coordinate 72,106 of PDIM01010369.1, forward strand.
AGACTCAGATTATAGTAGAGTGATCAAAAAGAAACGCTCAAAGCAGTTGGTAAAAGTTGGGAAAGTGAGTTCTTCCAGTGCTCGGAGTGGAAACAGCAAGAAAAAAACGAACAAAGGCGAAAGTGAAAAAGAAAAGGATAAAGTAAAAGACAAAATCGAAAAGGAAGGAGCTCAGTCTGCTACAGGTAGTGTAAATATTAGTGCTACTTCTAAGGGGAAAGGGAAAGAAGTGCCTCGTCCTCCCACTCCTCCGGGTGTCAGTCACTTGCGACAAGGGAATGATTTGTCAAATAGCCTTAGTGGTGTGGTGGATTGTGCTGTCACTCACAAGAACATGGATGGTGCTGCCGAGGCTGCTGGTGACGGAAATGCTGAAGACAAAGTGGACGGTAGCGAAAAAAGCACGGAAAAGAAAAGTACAGAGAAAGTTGGGAAGAAGCGTGAAAGGAAAAGTGGAAAGAAAAATGAAAAGAAATTAAAAACGGGTGACGAAGTCGGATATAAAAAAAAAGATTACCTTGAGCTGCTAAAGATGAGAGGGAAATCTAAGCCGAAATCATATCCAGGTAGACCAACTCCCAAGTCTCCGCCAGTGGAGCAAGAAGAGTTGGATGACACCGTAGCTTCAAAGACATCTATAGAAGTAGGACCGGAAAAGGACGCAGGGGCGGAAGAAACCCCTAGTCCAGAAAAAGAAGAATCATCGGAGAACATCGAGGCAAAATTGAAAGAATCGGGGAAGTGTGTAGAACGCCAGAACACTAAAGCGCGCCCTGTTACCAAGCTCTCGAGTGAAATGCAGGATTGGTTAGACAAATGGTTGCAAACCCGTCTGGACTTGCCATATCTCACTGTCGAAGAAGAGGATCTCTTAACTGGAATTATGGGACTTTCAAGAACAAAAGTTATTGCACAGATTGGTAAAGCAAAGGGGAGAATAAGCACAGCATTGACTTTGCGAGTGTATGATGCCTTGCGTCAGAAACGTTCAATTATTAATAAGAAGAAGAATTTTCAAAATTGGTCTCTAGCATATGACAATGTAGATACAAAAGAAAGGCCCAAAAGCTCAAAGAAAAAAAGTGTTCGATTTGTTGAGGGTGATTTGTGGCAAGGGCCGGAAGAAAGTGAAGTGAATAGCAGTATTTACAATAGTATGGAAAGTGTTGGGACTGATGATGAAGATCCCGAAGATTCGGGCCCGGTCGCAAAGAAGCGAAAAGATAATCCCAGTGATGATGATGTCCAGTCGGGTGAAGAACATGTAGATGATGAAAGGGAAGAGGAGGATGAGAGGGAAGGGGAGGATGAGCGGGAAGGGAAGGTAGAAGGTGAAAAGGAAAAAGGAAAGGGACCAAGACGCCAACACTTAACGCTGAATTTAGTAAAGGATATGAAGGCATGGCTTCGGGAAAACATTAATTGCCCAATTCCGCAGAGGTCCGTAAAGGAGCGTTTTGCGAAGAAATACTCTGTAGAGCTGAAGCAGGTTCATTCCTGGTTCAACAACGTTCGATATAACAGGTTCTCTTCTAAGAAAGTAAACGGAAAGACTGTGTATCAACTGCAGCCGCGTCAGGAAGCATGGTTAGGTGTCCATGGTGGTAAGGACAAGTAGAGTATCTCAGCCCTCAGGGTAGCAGATGGACAAAATGTATATAATAGATTTATTTATTACTGGGATTATTGACTACCACATAATAAATTCTTTGAAAGAAAGCAAAGTAGATTGTAAGCAAGAGTTTTGAACTACACTACACTACACTAGTACTGTACGTAAGGTACAGAACTACACTATATATTGACGTCAGCTTTATGGAGAGCATCAGACAAAGCACATGCAAAAAGTAACCCTTCCAACTTTGGGGCATAAACCAAACGGAACCCTAATTTAACGACCTTTTGTTTTTGTTCCTTTGGAATGTGTTGTTTTGAGTTTTTGTGAAACTCTGGTCACAATTTTTATTGTTAATTGTTGTTGGCCTTTTTTTACCTTTTTGTTTCTGATTCTTGTTATTGTGATTTAAAGCTTTAAAAGGGGATTTCTTGTGTTTGTTATTTGGTTGGTTAAATTTGTTTTTGTTTTTTTGTTGTTTGTGTGCCAAATATTTGTTGCAGTGTTTTTGTTTCAAAGAAAAAGTTGTTCTGTTGGAAGAAATCATTCATTATGCCTTATAGAAAAAGAAAATCAAGGGAATCAGATTCAGGGAAGCCTGTTGAGAAAGAATCTGGTAAGCAAAACAAACTTCTTGATCCCAAATCAGCGGCCAATATTTCCCCACAGAAGAAGAAAAAGACACTCGAGCCTTCACCTGCTGCTGCAGCTGATGAAAAAATGGCTCAACATGGTCACCATCAAACGCGTAAGCATAATCACCATCGAGGAAGAGGAGGGGGGGGATTTAATTCTGTCTCCTTGTACCGTACCAGTTCAATAGATCCAGATACGGGGATTCCCATTAAAGCCACCGATATGAGCTTCCTCAAGCAGCCTCAGCACCATCTCATCACCCCTGCTGAAGCGCAGCAAAATGCCAAGCGCGGGATTTCCATGTCTGGGGAGAATCTCCACCCAATGAATGTCGCCGCAGCTTTGCAAAAGAAAGATGGTGCAGGTAACAGGAACAATAACAGTGTTAGTCCGGGATTATCTGCTGATGCGTTGCGAAAACTAGAGACTTCAGGGTCTGGGCGTGGTGGAGGCAGTGGCGCGGCTGCTCATCATGGTTCAAATGGTGCTTCTGCTGGCGGTGGAGGAGAGGTTGCCTCGGATTTAAAAGTAAAATTGGCAGATCAGTGGCTTGAGGAGGCAGAGGCGGAAACTTTTACACCCTCAAGAACCCTTGATAATATGGATAATAACACCATTAGCACTAATACCAAGCAGAGACTTGATTCTAATGGGTCAACCGCATCGGTCTCTAACCATAATAACATGTCTCCGCCCCCAGTACCAGTGCCTGCCCAAGCCAGTAGTAAGCGGCGTGGATCCGCTGGAAAAGCACTCACCTTGACGAACAGCCGGCTTGGGAAGATACATGAAGAGAAGGATGGTCAGGAACAGCAGAATAAGAAGAAAGAAAAGCAGGGAGTGGCAGGGGATAATGGCACTAATACAAGCGAGATTGGGGACTCTGATGTAGCGCTGTTTGATACTTCGGTCGTGGCCAAAGGAGAAGATGATGCTGCGAACATGTTTGGGATATATAATTGCCATTATGACTCGTCGAGCAAGCGGGAGTTTCCTGCGCAGGATATTTTGTATCATATAGGTCTGGACAAGTCGATGGACCTGCATAATATGTTTGGGGATGTGGAGTATGTGATAATGGGTGGTTCATGCAATCGAATGCAGCGATTTGCGTATTTGGCGGCAAAAGAATTGGAGATTCCAATCCCGGTTGGGTGCTCGTTCAGCGATATTTGCACAACAGACAGATATTCCATGTACAAAGTAGGGCCCGTGCTTTCCGTATCGCATGGAATGGGGATTCCCTCCATTTCTATTCTTCTTCATGAAGTTGCCAAGCTATTGTATCACGCTCGGTGTAGAAAGGATGTGCTGTGGTTCCGTACAGGCAGTTCGGGTGGGATTGGGTGTGAACCGGGAACGGTCGTCCTCACAACAGAAGCCGTGAATGGGGCTTTTGATCCGTTTCATGAGGTTCTCATATTGGGAAAGAAAATTAAACGTCCCACTCAGTTGGACAGGGACCTTGCAGAGGACATCCTGAACACCCACGTTGGGGGTGAGGTATCTTCCGTAGTTAGTTTCTATCCGGGCGGCCATGGAACATCACGAAGAGGATCAAATACGCCTTCGGTTGCATCCAATGCGTTTCACCGCCCTTCCGCCGTGTCTGAACAATCTGGTCGACCCCGTTTGGCCAGCGTGGGGTCTCTATCTGCACCCCTTCTTGGCCCTAGTGGAGCTAATGGGAATAGTGATGGAAATTATCCTGTGGTATTGGGACGAACAATGTGCGCGAATGATTTCTACGAGGGGCAGGGCAGACTGGATGGAGCGCTTTGTGATTATACAAAGGAGGAGAAGATGCAGTACCTGGAGAGGGCAAAGGAATGCGGAGTGCTAAACATTGAAATGGAGTCTTTGGTGTTTGCGTCCTTTTGTAACCGCTCCAAAGTGCGCGGGGCAGTTTTGTGTGTCACACTGCTGAATCGACTGAACGGGGACCAGGTGGAATCCACTTCTGAACAATTGAAAGAGTACACTGAAAGACCTCAGAAACTGACATTGAAATATATTAAAAAGCTAATGAGGAGTACAAAGTGAAACGTTAACGACAAAAAGAAAAATGTATGGTTTGTATGAGGAGAAGTAGCAATAAAAGTGCACAGAAAAGTCAACTTTATGATTTGTCTTCGTCATTTCTTTTTTTATTCTGTCTTAACCAAAGCGCAAAAACAACAACGCTTTAAAAAAAAAAAAAACGAAAAGGAGGACGATAACAAAAACAAAGGAGGCGGGGATTAAAAGAAGACACAAAGTCGCTCCTTTTCTCTTACTTTACAATATATAAACACAAACAGAGAGAGACAAACACACGTGTGCCACCCCTGCTCAATGGCGTAATACTTTTACTTACAGGCCGCATAACGAGCAGCAACATCCTTCCAGTTGACCACCTGCCAGATGGCCTTGAGATAATCCGGCCTGACGTTCTTATAATCCAAATAATAAGCATGTTCCCATACATCCACACCCAGGAGAGGCACAAGACCAGTGGTCGCCTCCAAGGGGTCCTGATTAGGCATGGCAATGATCCTCAAAGTCTTATAGACCTTATCATAACACAACCAGCCCCATCCACTGCCTTGCACCGCCGCAGTCTGTGCATTGAAATTGGTGATAAAGGCATCCAGGGAACCAAAAGTCGCCTCAATGTCCTTGAGAAGTTGTCCCTCGGGTGGGGTGTAGTCCTTAACCGGGCAGAGATTCTGCCAAAAGATGGAGTGATTGATATGTCCACCCCCGTTAAAGCGCAGAGCGGGCTGTAACGCAATCACTTTTTGTTGATCATTGTTGTGCACCGCCTCGCTGAGTTGATCCATCGCAATATTAAAGTTGTTCACATACGTTTGGTGATGTTTAGAGTGATGCAGAGTCATAATCTCGCTACTAATCACCTAACAAAAAAAAAAAAACATAAATCAATACACAAATCAATAAACATCAGCGCCAAACTGGTTTTGTTTGTTACTTACAGGCTCCAAGGCATTGTAATCATACGGAAGATCAGGCAAAGTGTGTTTTAATCTCCTCCCGGCGGCTAATCCGAGTCCTGCAGACGCGGATTGTGTCAGGGAACGAGTTGCAGACGAAAGAGAAGCAACACTACGAGATTTCAAAATGCTTGACAACATGATTTTGTACATTTGTTTCTTTTTTTTAAACGGGATTGGATTTTCCTTTTTTTGAAATTCAAAATCACAACAATTACGAAACAAAAAGAGAGAGGAATCA
>PDIM01010369.1:87323-101976 GCA_002811675.1 Ichthyosporea sp. XGB-2017a
CGGCTGGTGCGGCCTCTCCTTCTTCAGCAGGTGCAGCTTCTCCTTCTTCGGCTGGTGCGGCCTCTCCTTCTTCAGCCGGTGCAGCTTCTCCTTCTTCGGCTGGTGCGGCCTCTCCTTCTTCGGCTGGTGCAGCTTCTCCTTCTTCGGCTGGTGCGGCCTCTCCTTCTTCAACAGGTGCAGCTTTTCCTTCTTCGGCTGGTGCGGCCTCTCCTTCTTCAGCCGGTGCAGCTTCTCCTTCTTCGGCTGGTGCGGCCTCTCCTTCTTCGGCTGGTGCGGCTTCTCCTTCTTCAGCTGGTGTGGCCTCTCCTTCTTCAGCCGGTGCATCAGAAACTATAACTTCATCTGTATCCGATTTACCCTTTTCAATTGGGGGTAATTTGCTTGCGGATAATGGCCTGCCATTGTCATCAAATGCAATTATGTCCCCTGTATTTCCCTTTTGCATATGTCCCCCGCTATAACCCTGTTCCATTTCCTGAATCAAAAGGCGCAAATTTCCTATTTCTGCCCTCTGTGTGTGTACAACATTGATATTCTCTTGATGGGAAAACCCTGCACTTCCTCCAGCCTTGGTGGGCGCAATAGGACGCTGTTCCTCCACCTCATCCCCTTGAATTGTGAGGTTCAAGTCATTCACTCGCTTTTTGCATGTCTTAATTTCCCTCCTTAGGTCATTGATTTCTTTAATTAAACCTGTGTTTTCTCTCATAATCTTTTGGTGATCCCCTTTGTGGAGCTTAATTCCCTTTTGAAGCTTGTATTTCAAGGATGCGACATTACGCTCAAGATACTCCCGCTGTCGGTTGTACTCAAATTGCGAATCCCTTTCCACTGCTGCTTTTTGAGGATTGAAATCCCTTACATGGGTTGCATACAAATCCTTTACTTTGTCCTTTAGATCAGCAGGCGTTTTTGCACTCTGCAACGCATCATGCAATTCAATGCGCATCTTTCGAGTTGTGGTCTCATTGGTGCTTAATTTTTCCTTTTCACATTCCAGATCCTTTTCTGCTGCTTTCAGCTTTAGTTTAAGGTCGGTGATAGCCAACTCAAGGTTTGTATTCTGCTTATAGTATCGTTCCAGCTCACGATCCATTTCAACAATTTGCTCCTTCATTCCACGAATATCATTTTCACGAGGTTCAATCTGTTTCTTTAACTCTTTAATTTTGTAGTCTAACACAAATTTGAATTTTTCCAACTCTTGGTTCTTTTTCTTAAGGTCATAAATTCTCTTCTCTTTGTCTTGAATAGTTTCATCTCTTTCTTGTATTTCTTTTCGCAGACCTGCAATATCTTTTTCAAGAGATTTTATAACAGAGTGGAGCTTCTTCTGTTCATTAAACATTTTTTGAATGTCTCCTTTGTGCTTTTCTACCTCCCTTTGGAGACTATTGAATCGCTTTCTCATTTGGGCATTTTCAGCTTTTAGCTTAAACCCCGCATCCCGCTCTTCCTTAAATCTACGCTCATACTTTGTCTTCATTTCAAGAGTTTCCCTATTTGCGTCATCTTCTATCAAAGAGATAGATTCCAAATACTCTTCAATAAGGACTTGCTTGCTCTTTGAAGCATTATCAAGTTCTTCTACCTTTTCGTCGTATTTTTGCTCGTAGTATTCAGTAAGCTCCACTAGAGCCTGCTCTTTGGATGCTTCAGTTTCTTTAAGTTGCCTCTCAAAGTCTTCCTGTACTTTAAAACATCTTTGCTGAAGATCATTGTACTTATCCACTTCTGTTTGAAGCTTTTGCTTGTTGATGCTTTCTATAGTATTCATTTCTTTGGAAAACTTATCGCTTTCTTCAACAATCAAATCTTGGTGTCTTCCAATTTCCTTCTCTTTATCATTAGTTAAAACACTATTTTGAATCTTTAAAGCTTCCATTTCCTGCAAGAACTTGTCGGTTAGCTCTTTAATTTTTTCATTGTAGTTGATATCTTTCAATCGAAGTTGATACTCATTTTCCATTTTCAAGATCTCTACGCGCCCCTTCAGCTCTTGCATCACAGCATTTTTCTCTTCTAAATCTGAACGAGTGATCAATATTTCCTCTGCCCAAGTGACATCTTTATCCCGCTTAACTCCTCTCGCTTCCTTATCAAAAATGCGAAAGTTATACACACAGCCATCTTCTCCAGTCGAGAACAATGTCATATCATCTACTGTTAATCTCAAACGAGTTACAGCACCGGAATGCGCTATTACTTCAGAGTATTGTAAAGGCTGAGTTAAGGGGAGCTTGATACAGCGAATTGTACCGGTATCTGTCCCCATAAACAGCACTCGATTCGACTTTGTTAACGTAATCTGAGTGGCGCAACAATCCATTACCGCTTCCCGAACAAAGTGCCCCTCGCACAGTTCTTTTAACGTGTTATCGTTGGTGGCAAGAAAAGCACTTTTACCATCCCCAGAGAGACATATAGAACTGTAATTCAAGTCTTCATTAGAATCTGAAAATTCAGTAGTAAAGTTGGAGGTCTTCCATTCAATTATAGAACCATCCATAGAGCAAGTATATAGTCTCGAGTCATCATGGTTCCAGCAGAGAGACCGGATTTTACCAATATGACCTTTCAAATTACCTATATTTTCAAATGTGTAAGTGCTATAAATCTGTACAATGTTTCCATTGACCACAGCAAAGTACTGCCCACCGGTAGAAAATTGGCACTCTTTACATCCACGAATAGGAAATTCACGGCACGGCCTGATGTCATCAATGAGGAGATTCACCAGACACAGACGGTCATTCAATCCGACGATGGCGTAATGGCCAGATGGATGCAAAGAAATAGAATGTGCTTCTTCATCAAAATAGTTCACTAACTCCAAAGAATTGTCATTGTAATTCCAAACACGGATGGATTTATCCAAAGCACAGGTTGCTGCAATGGGTTTTCGATAACACAAGTCCAATCCAGTCACTGCAGAGTGATGAAAGGACGAAGACAGCAAGTCAAAGCTAATTTCATCACTGTGAAGTAACTCTGTGTTGGACAGGGTAAGAATATACAACTGATTTGTATCAGTCGAGCATATCATTGACTCTTCAGATGGATTTATCGCCAATGCCTTTATCGTCCCCGCGCCATTATCAACTACAAACTCCTTACTCTTCTTATACCCTTCCTTCTCCTCGGTCTTCTCGTACAATAGCACCACGCCTCTCTCCCCGGCACAGATAAAACCCTTTGAATAACACACCACACTTTCAATACAAAAGCAGGCCTCATCATCCCCATGGGTGGCAGCAATTTCCTGCTTCAATTCCCCGCTCTCGAACAACAAAAGCTTGGACGTATCTGTACCAACCAGCACCCGCTCTTCGGAGATCCACGACTGGCAAAGGTAACTCTGCGGTTCGAGCTTCTGAAAGGCGAATTGCTTGAGATTACCCTCACTGAAGCGGTATAGTTTAAATATGCCATTTCCCACAACACACAACTGAGTGTTATCCTGAGGATTAAACCGCACTTCATGCACCTGCGCATTGTGTTGGTTAGAGGATTTAATAGACGCAAGGACTTTTGATTTCTCCCACAGCCAAAACGTTAGTATCCAGTCGGGGCTGCCTCCTTGGGTCACTAAGAATTTAGAATCCGAGCTGAACGCCATGCTGACATATTGATTACTCAGTGCATCAGGATTGGTCAGCACTTTTTTCTTTCGATTACTTTGTAAATCACAAATGGTTACAGTTGGGCGATCCCCTCGCTCCGCAATCGCAACGTATCGCCGACTTGGACTCACTGTCATGGCCGTCATCCCTTCCCTCTTCTCCGCCCCCTGTAAGAACTTTTGCGACTTTTGATCAACATTGTACATTACCAAATTAGACCCAACCGGGTATATGACAAAGTGCTCGTCAAGGAAGGAGATATTATCCTTCACATCCCCCTTGAACCCATACGCGTGATTCGGCTGCAGCTGAATCAAACTGCCTCCTGTTCCTCCAAGCGTTGATGCCATTTCTTCTTTCTTTTCTCTTCCTTTTCCTGATTTCTTCTTGTTTTCTTTTTCTTTCTTTCTTTTTTTCTTTTCTTTTTTTTGGCCTAGTTGGAAATCAATCTCAATTGAAATCAATTGATCTCCATTTCTTTCCAAGCTCCGGTTTTTATCTTTCTGCCTTCTTTAATATCCTTTCTACTTAATTCTTTAGATCATTTGCATGTATCTCTTTTTCTGTTGTTGTCTTTTTAAATCGAAAGAAGAAAAAAGAAAAGCGCATGGCTTATAAACTGTTTTCTTTAATTTTTAAATGAAAGAAAAAGAGAAATGCCAAGAAGAAAAACAAAAATAGACAAAAAGAGAAGAAACAAGGCTTCATACAAATTTTGACTGTGCCAGAATTTGCCTTTCCATTCAAAAAAAACTTTTTGGCTTAATTATAGAAAATTGCCATAGTAACGAAAATTTTCATTGGCTTTTTCCCCGCCTTTTTTTTTTAATTTATTTGCTCAAATTCCCTTGAGGGGATATGACCTCACTGCTTGATATTTCAAAATCTTTCTTTTCCTTTCTTAAGAAAAATCAACCCCACGAATCATCCAAGAATCAACATCTTCTTTCGCTGGGATACTCATAAAACTATTTGATCTCTTCCTTACGAGTCCAACAAAGAAATTAGCGTCTCTATTGCGCTCCCGCTCTGCCAATTCCTGGTCAGAATATCGCATTTCCGGTGCCTTTGACAGGTTCAAGTCGTCTTCCAGTTTCGTATCTTCCAGCCAGTCACTAAGGTCGCTCTTGGCCGGCACGTAGTTGGTTGGGTCGTGCTGAAGGACCACATCGCAATCACCCAAGAATACATTTGTAAAGTTGGATGGTGCGGCTGCTTGGGCAACCTCATCCCCAGTCTTTGAGCCGAATTTGTGTGCACCAAGTTGATCTACTTCGCTTGGCTTTACTCCTTGTTTCATTACCATTTCCGCCTTGTCAGCATCTCGCATTGCGGCAGTGTACTGTGGTTTCGTGGCCTCCTGTACCAGGCTTACAATACTGCCAAACAAGCTCACATCCAAATCGACATCGACCCATTTGGAGGTTGAGCTAAAGTGTTCGTGTTCTCCAACACTTTCGCGTCTTGCGGCCGCAACGGATCCTCGAGAAGAAGCGACTGGTATATCGCGCACAAAAAACGAAGGTCTTGATGTTCTTGAGAATATTTCTTGCATAAATAAGAGGGATTTTTCCAGCTCTGTTACAAACTCATTAGCCGAATAAATATTTCCTGTGACCGGGTCTCGAACGTAAGAACTCACACTCACAGAGATGTTCTCTTTGTCGATGGAGTAGCCTAACCCGTACCCATTCGCCGCTACAGGGCAAAAGCCAAATAATCGAATACCGCCGCCACCACAGTTACTTGTAGAAAGGATTGAGTTGCAAAGGCGTTGATACAAGGCATCATAAAAGAATTCTGGTAACCTCAAAGAGGATTCGTCAGTGTTTGTGGATTTGAAGTAAGCAATGGCTTCATTTGCAATCATTTTCATTCCGTAGAGAACCCTATCAACATCATAGCCAGACTTGCACTTCTTCATGTTTTTCACATGTTCAGTTGCCGCGTCTCTTAATAAGCGCGTGCATTTCAAATACTTTTTATCATTCAAAGTGAAAAACCGGTGTTTTCTCTCTTCGATACCCTCTGCCTTTTCAACACTGCCTTCCTCAAGCTTGCCCTTTTCCTTCATCAGCGCTCCACATTCTTTGGCAAATTCATTGGATGCTTCTGTGGACACTCTCAATACAGCAGTACGTCCATATAAAAATCGTTTTGTGCTCGCACTTTCGTATGTGCCGACAGAATGGCCAAACAATCGAAAATGGGTGAGTTGAAATGCAATTTGCATAAATGCGTCCGGCGACACTTTGTGGGACACAATAAAAGTTTTACCAAAATTCTTAAACTCTAGAACCCTGTTTGCAAGTCCATTGATATTCTTCAAAACTTCTGTATAGGAGCTTTCAATTTCCTTTCGCAAGCTCACTCCCTTCGATTTATCTTCGAGAACAAAAGGCAGAGGTTTCCACAACGATGCCACCTTTTTCGCAACACTCAGATCTTCGATATTGGCACTTGAAAACAAACTGGGCTCGCAAAGGCTGCTGGACGTGTACATGTAGCTGGCCAAATGGAGACTCGTGGTTCCATCAAGCCCAGTATGCTCGATATTGAAACTGGCCCTTCCGTTCGCAAACACAATTAATTGCAATTTATCATACCAACGATTCCCCATGTCACCATTGCAAACACTCGTTGATGAGCCCCCTTTAGGCACGCTCTCATCTTTTACTTTCCCTTGCAAAGAGCATGAACTAATCTCCTCTAGAGTTTCTGGCGATGTGTTTACATCCAAACAACACACAAATAAACTCTGATCAATAAATTGTAAACTGTGCTCATTTTTGATATCCAATGAGCACAACGCCGCCCTATTCGAATGCCACTTATCACGCCAGTCTGCTGTAAACAGACCAACAGGCGGAACACCATCTTCCCCGTTTGAGGCATTCTGTTTGCCTCTGGCGTAAAAGCTGTGCCTCATAATCTCACCCAGAGCTTCCTTAATGAGCAATGGATCTACAGGAACTAGCTCCTCTTCATCGCACGCGTTGTTTTTATCCTCACCCGACTCCGGACGAATCACTTCAAGCCCGTAAAAGAGATTGTTACAAATTACAGTAATGTATCTACCAAGCATCCCCTTCATTCCAGTCTCTTCGGATACACCTTCCACATCATTTGCATCACGCTGGCCCCTCGCCTTGCCAGTTGCTTCTTCCTCCTTTAGTGCATTGATTTTTTTCCACTCTTCCTCAATGATATAATCATCATGGCCCGGCTGGGGAATCTTTGTGGCGCAAAAGAGATTCTTGTATTGTATCATACACAAGTTAACCGTTCGCCCTTCCTTATCGGGAGATATTGCCTCTCTATAGTAGAGCACACCACACACACAAACAAGCAAACAAAACACAAAATAAGTTAGCAAAAAGCATTTACACCAACGCAGTTCCATTAGCACCAACGAAAAGAAAAAGACTTACTTGTCCAGAAGAAGTTTAAACTTTGCGGCAGCGTTAATCAACCCGGCAGCCCTAATTGTGGTTTTCAGACTCACCAATCCTTGATCCCCACCCTTTTGAGGCACGATTGTCGTTGTAGTGGTGGCTGAATCGTCCAGTACAAAGTAATAATTCGAATTAAACGGCAATGGTTCGCGGATCCCAATATACATTTCATGCCACCACTGATGCAGCCATGACGAATCCTCAAAAGTCATTTTCGCACGATGCTTCAACGCATTTAAAAGAACCTCCCCCCTCTGAATCATCTGCGGCGTCCATTTGGAGAAATCAATCCCCGACGAAGTGATGGCAGCACCAGAAGAAGACGAAGAGTGCTGCTTTAATTTCGCTTTGGAAGTGGAATCCACCGGCAACAGACTCGCTTCCAAGTTTTCTGCCTCTTCTTTTGTCATTGCTTGACTATCATTCTTATAAAAGTTGAGCAAATCCTCTACTTTTCTTCGAGATTCAATAACTTCTCCTTCACCTCGAGCAAGCGGTCTGATACCACAAAAAAAAAAAACAAAACAAAAAACAAAAAGAAAAACAAAAACAAACAAGCAAAGAAAGAAAACAAAAAACAAAAAGAAAATGTTAAGTTCCAAAACAAACGAAAGAAAGCATCGATCTGGCCCTTCACTTACTTTACAAGTGACATAAAGAACTGCAGAGTCACTTCGGGTTCAGGCACGGGAAGACACGGCAAGTCCTTTTGCAAATCAAACGTCTTCACAGATTCTGCTTGCGGCTGCTGCTCTCCTCCTGCAGTCCCCGCCACATCTTTTGATTTCAAAGACGCAGCCATTGCTTTTTTTTTTTTTTTTTTTTTTTTTTTTTCTTTTTTTTTTTTTTTTTTTTTTTTTCTCTATCTGTTCTTTGTTCAATCTTCAGAGTCTTTAAATCAATCACTTCCTAGATCCTCCCCCTTAGGAGACCCTTCCCTCTTCTTCTATAAACACCAACAAAAACAAAAACAAAAGTCCAAAAATCTTTGACCCTCAGAAACTCCAAAATTTGGGAATTGGGGGAGGAGGAGCGGCAATATCAAAAATTAGCAGAGTTTTCAATTTTCCGCGCTTTTAACTTTTCCATTTCTTATCTGATATTTTTCATTATCCTAATATTTCCTTTTGAATATCTCTCAAACCTGTACAAGACTACGTCTGTACTGTAGTACATTATAGTGACTGATATCTAAAATAGCTACTCACAGCAAGTGTGGACGAGCGAAGCTTGTGTAAGGGATTCAGTTCTGAGAAGCATAATTTTGAGGGATGGGGGTTTTATCCAATCAGAAGGCTGCATTTATCATATATCCTTGAAAAAATTGACCGTCGAAAAGGGCCTGAGCTGATGAGAGAAAAACGCTACGCTGCGCTTCGCTCAATCAATCAATCAAGGGGGGCAAAAAACACGGTTTTTCCCATACATATGTCCATCACATGTATCACACGTGTTATTGTGAGTGATTGTTGTTTCTTTGTCTTCTTATAAGTTATAACTTTTGTTGGGACAGCTTTATGCATTAATCATTATGTATCTTTCACGCCCATATTCCATCTGAATATAGAGTCCTGCTTCCTGATTTGGGTCTCTGTCATACTTGTCCTGTATCTAATTGTCAGAGCTATTGCTCAGCCCCTCCTTATATCAACAGGGCTGTCTGCACGTATCGAGCAGAGGTATTGACTTCATATAGTTCATAAGCTCAGATTCTAGCTTTGGGAAACAACCTTCCCCTCACCCCCACTCCAAAAAAAAGGGTCGCACAAAGACATTGTGAGTGGCGATACTAAAATTGATCCGCATGTGCGACTGTGACATTCATCATATCCTAAGGCATGTTTTGTTATTTCAATTGAAGAGAGGCAAAAATGGGGTGCAGTCATCGCCTGTTGTGATAAGAAAACTCCCAGCATGATAGCTAGCTTATAGAGCGAGTCGATAGCTACATTTATCAGCTGATGGAATTTTGATACGTGCGCCGCATCAATTTACAATGGTTTCCTTTTGAAGGTCCAATTCGATCGCGCATGTCGACAGCTTTGCAACTCCCACGCCGGCGCATCGCGCGTTCATAAAAAGAAACTGCGCCTCATGCCAATTGATGCAGCTTGAAAAAAAAAATCTTGCACAATGGATTTTTCAATACAAAACTAATTTTACGGGCGCTAGTATAATAATTTCTGGAAATTTCCTTATTCGGTTTATTTTATAATTATTTGTTGCTCATAGTTTGTTTACTTTAACTAATAAAAGCGGAGGAGAAGTTATTCATGTTGAGTCTACTAGTGTTGATTCAGAACAATATTGATTTGGTTTGAAATCTAAATACGGTGTGAAATGACAAAGCAGCTATGAATACTGTTAGAGTTGTGCAATTGTCAGTGGTGGTCGCTTTAGTGCTTTTAGCTGTGGGAGCATGCAATGCTTTTTCAGTTAAAGGACTTGCGGAAGAAGTAGAAGACTTCTTTAAACCTGAAGAACATAAGAACGTCCCTGAAAAGAAGCCTCAGCCTGAATCAAAGCCTGAGGTAGACCACAATGAACACGTTAAAGCCCCTACAAAGGTCCCCGTGACCCACCCAGCCCATGCAGAGGCCAGTGATAAGCTTCCTCTGTACAGTGAAGATATGATTTCCCATATCAAAAACTCTCAGAGCACCTGGATCCCCGATGAGAACTCCCCATTCAAGGATTACACTATTGAGGATATGAAACGATTAACGAACCAGTGGCGCATGCACATCAACGCCAATGGAAAGAGACTTAATGATGGACCAAGGCATAAATTGCCCGTGAAGAAGATTGAAGGTGACCGTGCTTCGGTCCCCATTAGTTTCGATTCGCGTGAACACTGGTATGACTGCCAGACTGTTCCTGATATCAGAGACCAAGGAAATTGCGTAAGTAATCAAAGTAATTACTCCCAAAAAAATTGAGGAGGAAAACCAGTGAAAAGACAAGAACGTCTGCTAAACAAATATGATGCTATTTTTTTATTTTTGTGTCTACAGGGAAGCTGTTGGGCTTTTGGTTCCACCAGTGCAATCCAGGATAGATACTGCATCGCCACTGGAAACCAAGACTTTTTCTCTGCACGTGATTTGATGAGCTGCTGTCCTTACTGTGGAAGTGGATGCGAGGGAGGCGAGGCGCAAGACGCGTATCATTACCTTGTGAACACCGGAATCGTCACTGGAGGCAACTGGAAGTCCCAACTGGGTTGCCAGGCCTATCCCATTCCAATTAATTTGAACCATGGGACCGTTCATCAGAAGACTCCGCAGTGTTTGAACACCTGCACTGAGAAGAAATACGCCAAATCGTATCCTGATGATAAAATCAAAGCATCCAGTGCCTGGATATACGATAGCTCTGACCAAAAAGGCATCATGCTTGAGATTATGCGCCGTGGACCAATCAGTGCCGGATATGATGTGTATTCAGACTTCCCCTTGTACAAGGACGGAGTCTATTCCCGCACCAGTGACAAGAAAGTGGGAGGACACGAAATCACCATCATTGGGTGGGGAGTTGAGAAAGGAACCCCTTACTGGCTATGCAAGAACAGCTGGAACAAATTGTGGGGCCATCATGGATTCTTCAAGATCCGAAGGACTGCAGACAGCTTTGGAAAGAACAGCGAATGTGGTATTGAAGACGAATTGGTCGGTGCCGATTTTGACTAATTGTCGTGTTTGTTGTTATGAAGTTGAAAGGAGCAAAGGCGAAATTATATCACTTGTCACTTATGTTTTAGCTTTGCTTTTATAATTGCCTTTCCTTTTTTTTATATGTATACTTTTGATACTTTTCTTTTTTACTAAAAAGCCAAAAAAAAAAAAAAAAAAAAAAAAAAAAAGAAAAAAAAAAAAAAAGAAAAGAAAACAAAGAGAAAAGAGAAAAAATAAAGAGGGTCATATTAGAAAAGAAAGAAAAGTGAGATATTAAAAGAAATGTGGAAAATCGAGTCGAAGTTTTACAAAAAAGGAAAAAGGTGCCCTTAATTTTTTCGCTTAATTTTATATTTTTTTGTGTGCTTCTCGCCCACAAATTTTCGTTGAAAAATTAAAGCTTAGCAATAGCAAAAAAAAAATAAGGTTAAAGAAAAAGGTAATCTTCAATGGGCTGTTGGTGACACTGAGCAATACAAGGTAAAATCTTTCATTCAGAAAGAAACCAAAACAAATTCACAATGCAATATCCAAATAGACCTCCTCGCCCTCCTCCTAACCGTTCCACGGCTGCTTCGGTGCTGGAATCTCTAAATATTGAGGCCTTATGGGGGCAGTCACATCCAACTGGCGGAAATCAAACTTCGCTCGCTGCCAATAGTGAGGCAAGTGATAGCAGCGGGAAAGACACGAGGAGGGGGAAGAGGAGCAGCAACATTGAGATGATGTGTGATAATTGTATGTTAATTAAGAACAAAAGCAATGCGGTTATTTTGAAAGAGGCCGTTGTGGAGTCCCTGTGTCATAGTGGAAATAATAGCGGTGTGAATAGTGGGAGAAATAGCAGCAAATCCAGTTCTAAAGAAGATAAGAATATCAGTAGCACCCAGTTGTGGATTAAATCCCAAGCTGGAGCCGTCACAACGCGTACAACAGCGGGGGATTCTTCGTTGATTAATAATGGTTCAGCTGGTTCTGTTGATCTGGGGTTGTTAAAAAATGTTTGTGTGGGTAAATGGAAGCGGAACGCAAATGGGGACGGGGTTGTGATAGAATTGAGTGATCAAATACCCAAAGGGAAGACATTAGAGGTTAGTCCAGCAAAACCAGCGACTCCTTCGCCTGTAATAGATCCAAATAGTCAAAGTGATGATACCAAATGTGAAGTTATCCTCAACGGAGAATATTTATTAACTGAGCAATCGAAACTCCAGACCGACACATCTTCTTCGTCGTCTTCTTCCCCTTCTTCTAATTCTCGTTATCGGTTCATTGCCGGTGTTTTAGTGCGCAGTGTGGGCACCCAGGTCGGGCATCTATGTACTTGGAAAAACTGCAATAAGCTCTTCCCGGAACGGTTCAAGATGGAGCGCCACATGCTATCACACACAGGCGAAAAACCCCACCAGTGCCAGTTCCCAGACTGTGGCAAAGAGTTTTCCAGACAGGACAGGTTAGCCCAGCATGAGATACAAGCACACAGTGATATTAGAAACTACGTGTGTGAGCACGAAGGGTGCGGTAAGGGATTTAAACGCCCGGACCATCTGCGAAAGCATTTGCAGATTCACGAAGAAGAAAAATGGAAGTGTGAAGAGCCGTTTTGTTTCCGAATCCTGCCAAGCTATAGCGACCTTTTATTGCATTATAAAAACGAGCACAAAAAGACAAGATCTTCTTCTCGGAGGATGCAGAAGCGACTGCGGAATGACGGTCCTGTATCTCCTCGCAAAAAGCGGTAAAAGGAGTTGAACTCTGCGGAGGAGGTGACACTAGACGACTTTCGTTTTGTGTATTTCATACAACTTTTACATTTCTGAGAGCCTCCCCGAGTACTCCTTTATTTCTTTTCATTCTTTCTCTTTTCCTTCACGAGCTCGTCCAGGGACTTAATCAACTTTTCCTTATTCCTCTCCCGTCCCGATTTGCTGCCGCCTTGATCTTTCACCAGTCGAGCCCTTTCGATTTCCAGTCCAGGCAAATAGGCCCATGACTTCATCGCACGATCAGTGCCAGCGCAATAAACAGACTCTCCGATTGTATCAAAACACATACAAGTGGTCATTGCACGCGGATTATACGACTGATAAACCGCTGCTAACGCGTATGGATTCATACCCAGGGTATCCGAGGTAGTATCAACATTTTCCACTGCGTGGGATGCAGACTGCTCGTCAATGCGAAAACACTCCAACGACAGTGCAGATGAAACACTTAACGTCAGACATTGGTTGCCAATACCGCAAGCAGGTGGGGCCATTCTCACACATACTGTGGCGTAAAATTCTTCATACCGATCCTTTTTCAATTGCATCCCCTTCTTATCATTTACAAGTTTGATCCCCGATGTTGTGTGCACGGATTTCATCCCTTCTTCCCCACTCGAATACGGATCAAAATAGGGGCCAAATGCGACCACCAGTGGCGTGCAACTCAATGGTGCGGAGGCAGACTCACGTAAACTACCACAATCTAGCACGGCATAAATATGACGATACGAATCCGCGACCACTGCCGCCTCTTCAGACGCTTTTGTAGACAGAAATCGGAACTTTGTACAATGAGAATGTTCTTTGCCACTGCTACTTGCCCCAAACGGCATTCGCCCAGCAGATGCAATCACCAGGGAAGACGAATCGGGTGCAAAGTCACACGAGACGGCACCCGCATGTTCCAAATCCGTCACACTACTGCACAAATTAATATTCGCAATAGGAACACAGGATTTCACTTGTGCCTCCCCTAATTCCAGTTGATACACCACAACACCGTACAACGGGTAACAGACAGCGAGCAGTGTGGAACAGGGAGACAACCGTGCCTCACTGATCTCTGCTGCATCTAGTGACGATGAAGAAGAAGAAGAACGGAAGTGATGATTCTTTGCAAAAGGAGGGTCCTTCAATACGTGGGACAGCTCTCCACGCAATGTAAAAAGGGTGACTTTCTCCCGGGAGGCTGCCATGATGAATCTCCCCACACTGGACACCTGGAGACTGTGCACCCGTGATGAATCATGGGTACTCTTGAACGAGATTGCTTGATTAATCCCTTCCTCTTTGGACTTTCCAATCTTATACACAGACACTTTTTTGGCTTCCGCCTCGGAAACGAGAAAATATTTCGAATCGGGTGAGAAGGCAGCAGTTTCGGCATGATCAAAATCAATATTAACACGGATATGTCTTTTGTTTGATTCAAACAGAGAAGAGCGATGCCACAAACGCACAGTGCGGTCTTTACTCGCCGTCAGAATGAACTTTCGATTCGCAGACACATCCACCGCTGTGATTTCATCCGTGTGCCCTTTAAAAAGCGCCTCTACAAAAAGAAGATTGTTTTTTTTTGCTGCAGTTAACTTAATCTCATGCAATCGTTGATTCTTCTTTGATACATCTGCTGTCTTTTCCTCCTCTTCTTTTGCCTCTACGTGTTTTTTACCCCTTTTGTTATTCTTCTTTGAGGAATCTTTCTTTTGATTTTCATTGTTATTATTCTCATTTCCGTCTTTAACTTTTCCACTTATTTGCTTACTCACAGAAGAAGAAGAAGAAGAAGCACTAAAGTATTTTAAAATCAGTCCAGAAGTAACCGTTGCTAAGACTGCAGTCAACACCACAGTGGGATTTTGTTGCATAAACATTAAAACGCTTTCCATTTGAAACACTCCTCACTCCCCACCCACTCCAACTTTTTGATTATATATAAAATAAATCTCCTCTTGATTAAAATAATCCAGATTATCAGTTTTTGTTTTTTTCTTTTGTTCAATTTCAAAAAGAAGCAAAAACAAAAGAAAAGAAAAAAAAAATCTGAAAAAGAAAATTTGAAATCCGAAATTTGAAAAAAAAAAACAACACTTTTTTTTTTTTTTTTTTTAACTACAATTTTTAATTTTTTT
>PDIM01010369.1:127887-139502 GCA_002811675.1 Ichthyosporea sp. XGB-2017a
AAAAAAAAGAAAAGTAAAAAAAAAAAAAAAAAAAAAAAAAAATAATAAATAAAAAAAAAAAAAAAAAAAAAAAAAAAAAAAAAAAAAAAAAAAAAAAAAAAAAAAAAAAAAAAAAAAGTACTTAAAAACAAAAACAAAATCATCGCTAAAATCCCCGAAAAATATTAAAAAACCCCCCAAGGAATTCCGCCTTCCCGGTTAGGAAACTGAAACTCCCCTTTAATTTCTGTTTCTCTTTCAAACTCATTATTAATTTACGTCATCCAGAGCTCCTTCAATGAAGAGTTAAGGTGCATGTACATGTCCTTGACCGGACTACTGTCCTGCCCACCGACCTATCCCGTGAAGCTGGCTGAATTCGATAATAATCATATTATGTACATGTGCATGAGGGGTGTGTTATTCTAAAATTTGGACCTTTGGAGGGCTTGTCTGGGCAAGTGGTAGCCAATCAAAGGGGTTTGTGGCAAGCTTGTTTGGAATTCTTGGCACTTTAATTGGGCAGTTTGGATATATTATAGTTGAAATATTGTGGATCTTCTGGTTGTATGGTTGCTAGGTTGTAGGCGTTGTTGTTATTATTGATCATCGTTTTTTTCGTTTGTGACCAATCAGGATCTGTAGCGCTTTCTTTTTTTTCCGCTTCATTGGTTCGAAGAATTGTTGAAAGGGAGCAATAAATAAATTTAAAGTGTCTACAATTAAAGTCAATCAAAAAGAACAACGTAATTATTCTTTATGAATCATATATATATTTAAACGTACAAATCTTTTTCAAAGAACAAGTTACTCCCAAGTACTTCCAGTACCACATGATTCCAATTATTCTTTCTTTCGCTTTATTACTTTATTACAATTCTTCGTGTTGCAAAGTCGGATGTGGCTTACAACAGAGCAAATGATGGCATCTCTGTGGTTTATGTGACCAAATTCGAAATTCTTTTCCATTCCTTTTCCTTGTTTTTGCTTGCTTAATTCTCCTTTTCTAAAAGAATTTTTAAGCATGTAATGTTTTTGATTTGCCAAAAGTCTTCGACTTGTTGGGATTATCAAGCATATATTCACCAATCTCGCGTGCTAAACGCCTCGAGAATTTCTCGTCCAGCTCTTCACACGAAGCGAGTGCCCATCGGGCTTCTGGGTTTTCAGAAGGAGCGGGTAAATGGTCAAGGGGGAAAGTTTTAAGCTTGGCATCCCAGCTGGGATCAAACAGCAATTGCAGGCTCAGATTGGAAGCAGAATCAGTTGCATTGGATTCAGAACGGTTATTTCTATACCTGCAACTTCTCAAACGTCCTCCGCTCATCCTATCAAGCAAATCTCCAACACCCACAATCATAACGTTACTATCAGCAGTCATTGGGGGCACATCAACCCAGCCGTATTCCGGATGTTCACACTGGAGTCCTTTTGCTTCACTCTTGTGGATAAACATCAGGCCATAATGGCTTTTCCCTTCCACCCCACCATCCGAAATCGTCGCCTCGCGAGCGGAATCCATATCGCTCTTCGAGGAAGAAGAATTTCGCAATTTGAGCATAACGGTTGGTCCATTTGTAAGATTTTCATGCATATAAGTAGGTGCTAATCCAAGAGATACACAGAGCAACGACGCAATTGTATGCCCAAGGGCCTCTGCTTGTTCAAGATACTTCAAACTCGCATCCCTCAAACCTGGCACAGTCTTATCAGGGAATTGATTCTTCCCAAACGTAGGCGTGCCTTCAATAACATGAGGGTGAGCCATATCATGCTCTGGTCCAACCGTCATCTCCTCATCCCATCCACACAGTGAAGACTTATCCTCCCTTGGATGGTAACCGCGAAGAACAGCGCCCCCTTCTCTCAGAGACAACCGCATCTTTTCTTCCTTTCCCAGATTGAAAAATTTTCGGCTTTCCTCCATGAGATTGTTCCCCGCAGGCACATTTACATTATGCCCGACACAGTAAAACCATCCCCATGTTTCACAGGCCTCACGGATCTTCTTCGCGGCCTCCTGCACACGCATGTCTCTGGCAAAAGCAAATTCGCTGGTGTGCCCAGGTCCAGCTAAAGGAGGAAGGATCCCACTGATATCAACAATGGGCAGGGATCCACGAAACTTCAAACTGCCTTTCTCTTTATCACAGGAAGAAGAATCCACTTGGGAGGCACTTGTGGAACGGGTGGAGAAGCTATGAGGCCGACTTTTCCATACAATACCTCCACTGCACACTCTCCGACAGGCACCAACAGCTGAGACCTTTCTGTTCTGTACAGGAGACGTACAAACACGCGTTAACTGCACCACGTTCATTGCTAGATCGAGAGAGTGCTTTACCAAAAGACAACTAATAACAACAATCCAAATAATTAGATTTTAGATTTCTCCTTTGCTCTTTGATTCAAACTATTTTTTTTTTTAAAAAAAAAAAGAAAGAAAACCACATTCTTTTATACAAAAAAGAAAATAAAAACAAACCAAACACAAAAGATGGTTCAAATATATGAACTAAGCCAAATTATTTTAAAATAAATACCTCCTCCTCGCGGTAAACCCATCTGTTCCCTTTTGTGGGGTGTACACCAAAGAGAGGCGAAGGACGGGTGGGGATTTCAACTGGTAGGAGGGAGATGTGACGGTGTATAATGGAATGATAAGTTGTTACCTTGTGGAAGAAAGTATCAGAACCACCAGTCGAGTGGTTTTCGTGGTATTCAATGGCTAGATTCAATACTTTGTTGATGTGATGGGAGAAACTGTGAGAAGCTACGCTTCTAGCTGTTATCACACTCAGGGGGTCCCATCACATCAATGGGGTATTGAATCTAGCCATTGAATACCACGGAAACCACTGAACCAGACCATGCTTCGTCAGTGAGGTCTCACTCCCTAAACTTCTCTTGCTATGAATCCACGGGCTTTCCGCAGAAACAATTTGAATCCTTCGACCTGTTACTGTGAAGCCTGTGAAACGAAACTATGAACATTGAACCTGCTGAAGTAACCGTGACTGAAGTCATGCCGGCCCTCGAACGAGAAACAGAAGAGGAAATGGAAGTACATCATGTACAACGATCACCAGAGCCTACTGCCCCCCTTGACAGTCGAGCACCGACTCCATTTGGGAGACAGTTCGAGGGAATGTTCTCTCCACCTCGACCCCGTGCGCCTACGAAGTTCACCGGTGACGACGAGACTATTGACTTTGCTAGTTTTTTGTTCGCATTGCAATGTTACCTAGCGTTCACCTATACAGAGGAAGTATTGGCTAGCCGGGGAGTCTTTCCCATTGTGGAGCATTTGTCTGGAAAATCCTTAACCTGGTGGCGAGCCACTTGTCAGAACGGAATCTGCCATTCCGCCCTCTATGGAAGCCGCAGAGAAACTATTTGAGAGACGCTGGGTCCAACCGGAGAAGTCCAAGGTCGCCCGTCAACACATCAGAGACATGCAGAGACATGCAGAAGCTGTGAAAAAACATCCTACAACACTGAAGAGTCCATTAGGGCTTATGTTTAGGGTGACGCTGTCTTTCTTATACACGTGTGATTCCGGGGCGATATATAACTTTTGCACTCATTGTACTCTAAGTGTTATTGGCTGAACTCTAGTTCGAGTTCCTGTCTATAAGGGGTATGAAGTAATGGTTTGTTAACCTCCCCCCTAGCTTATTGGCGCCATGCATGCACGTATAGCTGACTCGATGTCACATGTGACATGATGATGCTTCGATTTCCGCACTTCAATCGATAAAACGTCGAGAGGCAGAAATTGGGGAGGGAGGGGGAGTTACATTGATATGTGTTTAGCCTTTATTTTTTCATTTATTTTGTGTATATTTTGGCAAATTAAACAAAATCTGGTTTTTGGTGATTTATTTAATGTTTTGATTTTTACTGTTTTGTTTTGTTTTTTTTTTTTTTTTTTTTTTTTTTTTTTTTTTTTTTTTTTTTTTTTTTTTTTTTTTTTTTTTTTTTTTTTGCTTTTGATTTTAATATAGCTATTTTTTATTTATTGATTTATTTATTCTTGAAACCCGCCTAAAAAGTAAGGGAAATGGAGTGGTCTGTGTGCAAACGGGTGACCAGATGGGAACTTCTTTACGTCATCACCATCATTGCTGTCCTGCACATGATGAAGTATGCAGATTTCTCCATTGATACAAAGTCAATGTTCCAGATTGGGACTGGCAACAGTATTAGTAATAATAATAGCAATAACAATGATACTAATTTAAGTGGTTTGGGCAATGTGAGAGGTGGTAATGATGATACCAAGGGTGAAAATACCACTACTTGGGGGAATACGAGCTCTAAACCTGACCCGGGGGCGAAGAAGGACAGCTTGCTGCCCTCGCTAGCAGTGGATAGTGACACCGATGTGAACCCCAGCGAGGAAAGGCGGGAGGGGAAGGGGGTACAAGGGGCCGGGCCTTTTTATACAGTGAATGCTATTAAGAATGGGGTGTTCTTTTCTCATCAGAATACCGGTAAGGTGCACAGGGAGAAGAAGAAGGCGTGGTGTGCGAAAGCGGACAGGAACAAACGACACGTTGGGGCGGTTCGTGAACCGGTGCGGGTGCGTGTTGGGGATGCGTTCTTGCCGAAGGCGAAAGATATGGAGGAGACTGCTGTGGTATTGCGGGATGCTGTGTTTATTGGTACTTCTGATGCGATGAGGGATGGTCCCAAGGACAATGTGGTGATGATCAAGGCCTTTTTCCAGTGGACGAAGTGGTATCACCCTTTGAAGGAGTATCTGGGTGTGAGTGACCAACAGCGAAGGGAAATGCTTCAGAAAGCAACTCGAAAGGAGAATATCGAAACTGATATTGATTTGGATGTGCAGCCCAAACGCAACTGGGAGTTGGACAAAAAGGCGGAGCAGGGGAATTTCACAAAATTTGGGGTGGAAGAAGGGTCTGGCTTCTCGTATGTGGAGTCGTGTGTGTGGACCATTGGAAAAAGAGAGGTGCGGGCAAAGGGGGATTTGCACAAACTTAGTCTTGAAGGATGGATCAATTGGTGTTTTCCTGAACTGACACATGATCAGAAAAGTCTGCAGTGTATGTTCAATCGAACAGAGGTGGCTCAGGCACACAAAGAGGAGGGCCAATCGGCGTCCGAGAATTCCTCGCTTAGCATTCGTGTGGGGTTCTATGATCCGATTTTTGGCAGGCCCTCGGCTGATGGGAAATGGACGAGAACGGGCAAGTTTCGCCGTGTTCGAAACACGTTTAAAGCACCAGTGACGTATCCGAGAAATACGGTGAGCAAGCCATTTAAACGGCAGGTTACGGAGGGATCTGACGATACCGTGGGAAAGGACGAAGCGGTGGATTCCAGGGGACTTTCCTTAAACAATTGGAGTGTGCGCTACCCTCAGCGACGTGTGGTAACGTCTTGTTTAGCACCAATTTTCGGCACGTATGCAATGGATGAGCTTAAGCGATGGCTCCGTTTCCATCTACCACGCCATGTGGACCAGGCAGTGGTTTACCTGTCTCTCCCGAACACAAACGGCAAGGCAGCTGCGGGCAATTACTCAGTGTGGGACAACAGTGAGCTACAGGAAATAGAGAAAATTGTGATGCCATACGTAAAGACTGGACAGATGGTCGTTCGGGTATGGGAAAGCTTTGATGAGACAAGGACAGACAAGCGAATCTTTTATCAGTCACAGGGGATCCTTTTCCAGCACTGCTTGCACACACAGGCACGTAATAGTGATTATGTTCTTCTCATCGATCGTGATGAATACGTCCGCATCCCGGATCCCAAGAACGACACAGCAACCATCCGTCTGCCGGATTTTATCAAATCCATGATGACGCCTTCCAACACCACGCTGTTGGGTGACCAAGATGCTGTCCCAGACCTAACAGATGAGCTGCTGAATGACGAAGAAAAGATCAATACTACCCCTTTGAAGTTTCTCAAATACCTTGCCTTTGATTGGGTATCATATCCTACCAAGTGCCTTGAACCACTCATGGAGGCGGCCAATCAAAAAGCGAATGAGGAGGAGTACCACCAGTTCCCGCGGTTACAGGACCCTGTAGTGGAGAAGAAACTAGCCACCGTCCAGGCCAAAACAGTGATGGCCCCCGCGTTCGTTTCCGATATGGGAATTCATGGACCAGACTTTGCGAGCAAGAAGACGGTTGCCGCCTCTCTAAAGTGGCACCACAACACTGGAGCCCACGTGGCGCATATGCGGGGGTCAGGAAACTTCAAAAGTGCTTTGAAGAGAGAATTAAACTGTACCAGAGATGCCTATCTGACCCGGTATTGATGGGAAGAGAAGTAACACAAAAGTTACTGTGTACATGAAGCAATGACAATTATATGTGTAGTGCTATTATTTAATATACTTTTAAGTTAATAAAAGATTTGTATATAGCATCTCTGGGTGAAAGGAAGAGGAGAAAGAAGAAGAAGGAGGAGAAGGAGGAGGAGGAGGAAGAGGAGGAGGAAGAGGAGAATTTGAAGACGTCAAAGGGGTCAAAGTCAAAATAAATATCGATTCTTGATTATATTGGATAACGTAATTCTTTTCCTTTCAATTTCCCTCCTCTTTTTTTGTTTTTTTTCTTCTGGGCGGAGAGAAGGGGGATTTGATTTGAATATTGTAGTTTAGATTCCTTTGTGGTGGATAAAGCAAAGGGCTCCAGACGGTAATTAGTAATAGATTTTGTGTAATTCACAAGAAGAAAAATTAGTCAAGGAGAAAGGGCGAAGAACCAATCAATCATTTGTTATAAGAAAGTTTGGTTTTAGTTTTTTTTTTGTTTTTTTGTTTTGATTTAACTAAACGAAATAGATATTATATATATATATATATATATATAACTTGCACAGGAAGAGCACCAAAAAGAAAGAACCAAAAGAATGGCACTTTCCTCATCAGGAGCTGGAGGGGGGAACAGAAACAATATAGATCTCAAGATCATCCTTCTTGGGCAGAGTGGGGTTGGGAAAACCTCTTTGATCCACAGATATGTGCATCAGGAGTTCTCCATGACAATGAGCACCATTGGTGCGGCGTTCCTGGTGAAATCCTGGTCGGCCTCTGCTGCTGCATTTGGTAGCGGGAGATCTACGGGGAGTGGAGGGGCAGGGGGAGCAAAATCACTAGCAGACAAAACATTTATGTTGGGGATTTGGGACACCGCGGGGCAGGAGAAATATGCGTCTCTGTCCGGGTTCTATTGTCGTGGGGCAGGGGCGGCGATTTTGGTGTATGATATGACTAATCGCTCCAGTTTTGAGGATTTGAAACAATATCATGAACTGTTAATGTCCTCCGAGGATAATTTTGCCACATACAAAGGAGTGAAGTTTCTTGTGGCATCCAAACTGGATTTGGTGCGGGAAGGGGTCTGTGAGCGACAGGTGGAGCATCTAGAGGGCACCGAGCTGGCTGCACAGTGGGGACCAAACTGTTTCTATACAGAAACAAGTAGTAAGAGTGATTTTAACGTGACTGAATTGTTTGATTCTGTAGCGCGCAAGTGCTTGCTTGTGCCTTTAATGAAGAGAGGAGGAGGTGTTAGTGGGGGTAGTGTGCGGTTGGGCGGGGATGAAGAGTCGTCTTCTTCGTCAGGGTGTTGTTGAGGAAGTGTTTCAATCAGTGGCATGTGCTTTATTCTCATTTCTCATCACATCTTCATCTCATTTCGTCTCGTGCTACACGAACACGCTCTTCCATTGTATTTCTGGGGATTTTATTCAAATACAAAAACGTACAGTTCCTTGCTTTCTTCTTTCGATCCTATCTGCCTATTTATCTTTATGTTTCTCTCTCGCACTCACCCACACATCACCTCTACCATTTATAAAAGCTTAAATAAAATGAATGACTGTTTAAGGTTGATAGATGCTATACATGTCTGTTTTTGGAATATCATCTGAATTAGAAGATGTGAATCATTACACAATGCTTCAAGCAATGCACCTGGACGAGTGTGTCTACTCACGTTATGTACCATGCATCAGAGTGGGTGTCATCATCACACAATCTGCATTCTTTTTCTTTGATTGAAAGATGCATGCATTGATCATGGGATTTGTGGCTGAATACCTTAAAAGACAACCCCCGGTGTGGTCACATTGGCTGCTTCTTTTCTTATTAGGCAACCATATAGCCCTGTTTTAAAGCTACGCCGCGTGAAACACTTTGACATAAGGCCTTTACTCGCACTGCAAGTTTATATATATGTACCAAGTACATATATATTTCGATTGGTAAAACATGAGTTTTTCCCATAATTGATTCAACCACATGCAGGGAATAATTTTAAGATTATATTGTCTCGTACAGTCCTTCATAACCAGACCGTTTATAGTTACCAGAACAAGATATCGCCGAATTTGCCGGCACGCTACATAGCAACCAGCAACGGGCCGGGCCTTCAGCAGGCCGATCCCGAAGGGTCGGTCTTGAGCATGTGCCCTTCTCACTTGTTCTTTTTTGTCAGAGCGCCTCTCCCATCATTTATCCCTCTTCCAATCAAAAGGGTGGAAGGTCATCGTTAGCTCTAACCCTTCCAGAAAAACACCAAGAGTATACTGGGCCGTACCATTCTAAATGTGAAACCCCTTAAAAACGTCAATCTGTCATTTTGTCAATTGCAAAGCAAAAGTGTAATTACGGGGGATTCTCAGAGGCTTTTTATTTTGATGGAAATTGTGTTTTTATCTTATTATTAGAATTAATTTTAGAATTAGAAATGATAGAATTTGGGAGAAAAAAACAGGAAAATACCTAACTGACTGAAAGGGTCCTTTGGAAGAAGAGGACGAAGAAGAAGCGGAAAAAAAAAAAGAATACTAAAGGCAAATCTGTAAGTTATAAAGATCAAAAATCAAATCTCTGTATTTCTTTGTTCTGAAGTGAAACAACAATAACAAAAAAGAGACCACACCTCCGTGATTTTTTTGTTTTTTTTTGCTTTACCTTACATTTCCGTTCTATTATAATTTATTTCATTTATTTAATTGTCTCGCAAATCTCTGTTTCAAAAATCCACAAAAGTGAGATATGCGAAGAAACAACCAGCACTTCCCTCTTCAGTTCACCTTTGCTCTTCTTCTTCTGCTCCTTCTCTTTGCCCCACACGGAGGCTTAGCGGAGGGAGGATCCAATCACTCGTCCGTTGAGAGCTCTTCCAGTGCGCTAGGTACAGCCACCACTGCTAATGCAGGGTCGTCTACTACTACTAGTGCCAATACAAGTACTGAGCAGGGGGATATCACCTCTACTACGAGTGTCAATACAGAGTCTGTTCCGGGGTCACGTACCACACGATCACCCTCTGGTGATGCAACAGCTGATACCAGCACATCTAGGACCGCTGATGCAAGTAGTGCTGATATCACGAGTAGTAGTACTATTTCTAGGTTCACAACAAAGACTCAAATGCCCACTGTTGATTCAAGTAGTGCTGATACAACAACGGGCAGTAGCACCACTACTGATTCGATAACAAAGGCTCAGACAACGACTGCTGAGTCGAGTAGTGTTGATACAACCACAGGGGGTGGTGACACATCGACCACTGATACAAAGCCCAGTACCACTGACACTCCTCCAACAACCACAGAAGTAAAGACAACCACCACTACTACCACCACCACGACCACTACTACTACTACTACCACTACTACTACCGAGCCTCCTCCACCAACTACGGAAACTACCAGTGTGGCTTCTACTACCCCGCCTCCGGTAACAACATCGAGTAGTATGCCCACAACAAGTAGCGAGGTGCCGGAAACAAGCTCTTCCACGCAGCCCCCTTCAACTACACAAACTGCCAAGCCCACAACCACCAGTTCTGGACAAGTCAAGCCTACTCACACCACGGATGGGCCGCCACCAGTCACCACCAGCAGTAGTCACTCGGGTTCGCCCCCTCCCCAGTCATCATCTTCTTCTGACCACTCGGGGACCTCCGCTAGTCCTTCTATCACTGGCACGGACAGCAGCTCTTCCTCTCCCACGGGTCTTTCACCAGAAACGGGTGGTGGCAGTGGTGGACTGGGAACAGGCGCCATCATCGGCATAGCGTGTGGGGCTGCTTTTGGGGCGGTGATCTTGGCTGCATTGTTGTGGTTCTGTATCCGCCACAATAGGCAAAAAAGCAAGGAAAAAGAATCTTTTGACGATTTTCATTTGGAAACTGGGGGTGGTCGTTTAAAGGTGGATGCTAAGCTGAATGGAAATGTTGCTTCCACACCACTCTCATCATCGTCTGCTGGATTGAATACCTCTAGTGAAGTTCAAGGGAACAGTTCCAAAGCTGCGGGCGCTTCGACGGCCACCCGACTGGCATCCGCGAAATCTTTAAGCTCTGCCACGGGGACTGGAGGCGGAATTGAAAATGACAGGCTGGCAATGGAGTTGATGGGTACACCAATGTCCCACAATAACGATACCAGCTACAGCTACAGCGATGCACCCACATCATCCAGCGGGGCGACCACCAATGGTGCAATGTCTACAGCGGATAGTGGCCTAGCAGATACGTTCTATGAAGACATGAATGGCCACGGGACAAGTAACGGTACTACCCCGTACAGCACCAGCACAAAAAATAATGCTACCGCTACTACTGCTGTTCCACCTCTTCTTCTTCACTCTCACAGTCCCGAAATAGCCAACTCCACCTATGTGAACGGCAATGCCCTTGGCCCCACCCTGGATGCTCCAACAACGAACAATGCTGCGGTGCTGTATGACCGGGGAGGATACGAGCAGCCATATGTCCCTCCCGCGGATGCGATAGCAATGGCGATGATGGTGAAGAATAATGACAATGATGATAAGAGTAATGAATATAGCAATATCAAAGGCGGTGCTGGTGTAGTGGATGAGAAGGAGGAGAAGAGTCCCTTATGTAACATAACCACGGTAGATTCAGCACCAGAGAATGGGACCAAAGTATATGACAATGTGCTTGTAACAAGTACCAGCCCTACTACTCCTCCTCCTCTTCCTACTACTAGTTCAATCAATAATATGAATACTACTCCCAACAGCACTACTAATCATAATATCAACAGCAGCAATGCTAATAATAGTAATTACATTACGATCCCTTCTTATTATCAGCAATACGAAGAAGAAGAAGAAGAAGAAGAAGAAGAAGAAGAAGAAGAAGAAAGGGTCAAGGAGGACCAAGCAAAGCCTGTGATAATGAGATCCCTACTTGGTGGGGCCCACACCCGATCCAATAGCGGCAGTAGTACTCGAGGAAGTGAAAAGGATTCCCAGGAAGACAAAGGGAGAGACCGCATTGATGAGGAGAGTGTCTACAGCAATGCGAATCTCCTCCATGCCATCCCCGCGACCACGGAGATTGATAAACTTGTGGCTGGGAAAGATAAGGAGGAGGAGGAGGAGGAGGAGGAGTCATTGGTTTATGCGGCTACAAGACCAGTAGGGAGAATCCATATTTCTTGAAATGGAGAGTGAAGCTCATGTTTCAGTCTTTTAGTAGCTGTTCCCTTTTTTTTTCTGTTGTTGTTGTTGTTTTCCGTTTCTTATCTCTGGTTGGAAGAGAGATATAAAATAAATCTTGGTTTTTGTTTTGCCTTTTTGGTTAGCTTCATTATTGTAAACTAAA